>JANJGK010007230.1:0-5000 GCA_039081455.1 Macrobrachium rosenbergii
AAAATCTTGTTGGAACTCAGGAATCAGATTAAAGTTTGAAACAGAAGTCTTTAGCTTTCATTCCGAATTCTGATCTTCCTAAAACCGCCTTGGCCGAAGATAAAGGAGGATTTGGCTCTCTCTCTCTCTCTCTCTCTCTCTCTCTCTCTCTCTCTCTCTCTCTCTCTCTCTCTCTCTCTCTCTCTCTCTACTAATATCCCTCCTCGGCTCGTCGAAACGTATCCAAGATTGAATCCCGAATCCAAACAGTGAAAGGAGACCAACCTCTGGAATGTCTCAGCCTTCATTTCCACGCAGACGCCCTCGTGTAAACAATCCGAGAGGGATTAATGAAGAGGAGAGAGAGAGAGAGAGAGATTAATTTTTCCCTTCATATTTGTACTGAAGAGAGTTATGTTGATAAGAGATTCTTTCACTCCGGTTCCTTTAAAGGAGAGAGAGAGAGAGAGAGAGAGAGAGAGAGATGAGAGAGAGAGAGAGAGAGAGAGAGAGAGAGAGAGAATTCTCTGTTATTCATTGCTCTTGGAGTTGTGTTTGTCCGAAGATTACATCACTTGAGAGAGAGAGAGAGAGAGGAGAGAGAGAGAGAGAGAGAGAGAGAGAGAGGGAGATTCTTTCACTCCGGTTCCTTTAAAGGAGAGAGAGAGAGAGAGAGAGAGAGAGAGAGAGAGAGAGAGAGAGAGAGAGAGAGAGAGAGAGGGATATCGTATAATCATCATATTTAATGAATTCGGTTAGTGGTTGACAGGGCATCAGATCAACTCCCTCTTCTCCCTCCCTTCCCACTCCCGCCGCCCCCCAAACCCCAACACTCCTCTCCCCCCCAATTGATTATGATGAGGAGTTAATATCTAATTTCATTGTGGCCCCTCAGACATCACCATTGATCAGGAATATGAATAAAGGACTCATTATCATTGCAGGTCCTATTGGATGGCGCCTTTGGGTGATGGGCCCCTAATTCTTCCTCTCTTATCCTTCCGACTTCTGTTTTCCCCTCTACAGTTGATGAATTCTCTCAGTCAATGAAAGAAAGAAGAAGTGATATTGCCTCATTGAGTGACACAGACCGCTTTCATTCATGGCCAAGGTACCGTCACTCATTATTTCCAGATTTCATGGCCAGATTCACTACGATTTACTACGTATTATTACTCATATTTACTACGATTTACTGTACTACTTCTACTTCTACTACTACTACTACTGCTCAGATTTACTACTATTGACTACTAGTACTCAGGCGTTGATATTTTATGGGTATGGCAAGTCTTGGTTTTCTATCTAAGTTGGGAAGATTTTTTAAATGAAACGATAATTGCAGTTCAGTTATAAATGCCTTTTGTGTGCTATCTATAAATGACTGAGGCTTTCTGGACTGGACTATTGAGATGACTTAGCTAGATTCAGTGGTTGTTTGCCAAAGAGTATATTTGCTGTGTAGTCTCCCCATGAAGGCTTAGGCCTATGGAATATCCAAGAGCTTTAGGAAATATGTCAGAATACTAATTGAATAATAAATAGTACTTCTGACTTTGCTTCCAGAAATCCATAATTCATACATTGCATTGACTTGCTTGTGTCAATTCTTTGAGGTATTATTATATGAATTTTTTATTGTCTAGCAAGAAGCTGAATTCTTAGAACCCACTCTGTCACTTTAAATATATATTGTGACCTGAAACGAGCCTTTGGTCATGAGGTCAAAATTCTTCCGTTGCCTTATTTTGCCCTTCATTCAACCTTCTTTGAACCCCGATTGACCCTGGAACGACCTTTGTTGTATTTTAATCCCATTCCTCCTTCATGATACTGTTAGACTTTCTCTCAAGTTTTCCCTCTCGCTGGCCTCCTGGTATCCAAAGTTCTCTGTGACGGGCGACTGGTTCTGTTCTGTCCGTATAGAGTTCAACGATAAGGGCAGCAGAACTACCATCATGGAAGGTTATTCTGAATGTATGAGGATTGAATAATGGCTGTGGCTTCTAAAGGAACCATTCTCTTGTGAAAAGTTTGTGCAGGCAGGGAGGGAGGGGGTCCTGGCAATAGATTAATGGTCCTAAGTGTCCAGGTGTGCTTCTTTCGCTGGCTGCTTATTCGCTGTTTTCCTTCCTGTTTTGACATTGAAGCTCGCTATAGATTTTTGGGGGTGGGGGGAGAGTTGGGGGGGAGCAGTGCTGTTGCTCTAGTTTCCTTTTATGAGTTTGAAAGGACGTATTGCTGAAGGACTAAGGGGGGTAGGTGGGGGCGGCTAACTGCTCTGGACCTTCCTGGAACAATGATCCTTCACATAAGGTACATAACAAGGACTTATTGGAGGACTCTCTCTCTCTCTCTCTCTCTCTCTCTCTCTCTCTCTCTCTCTCTCTCTCTCTCGTTTTTTAGCAATTACATGGGTTACATGGGTTTAAACTGTTGTGTTCATTGCAATAAAATTTGACTTATAGCTTTAACAAATAATCTTGCATCGTGTAGGCACAGTGACAGTTTTAGGTGGCAATTACTAAAGATCTCTGTAACTTCACTTTGTTTAACCCTGTAGTGTAAATCTCTGTAAATCCACTTTGTTCATTTTAAATATATTTTCTCTAAAAACTCTCTCTCTCTCTCTCTCTCTCTCTCTCATCTCTCTCTCTCTCTCTCTCTCTCTCTCTCTCTCTCTCTCTCTCTCTCAGAAATTAGAGCGGGTTCATAAACATCTCGATGTATTTCATCGAAAGTTTGCTCGTATGTTGAAACTGAATTTTCCTCGGATGGATAGAGTGCTACGGCATTTGATGTTAGTTATTAAAGACCTCTGGAACTTCACTTTGTTTAACCCTGTTGGTCTCCGTAAATCCATTGTATTTTAAATATATTTCCTGAGAAAAACTGACTTTTGTATTTCACAGAGGCGAGACCGAGCGATAGTAATTCCTGCCCAATTTTATCAAAGAAGAAAAATGGTGGATCCGATTGGACTAATCTCTCTCTCTCTCTCTCTCTCTCTCTCTCTCTCTCTCTCTCTCTCTCTCTCCTGTATGTCATTCGGTCCTCAAAATTGAATTTATTGTGGCTCCTCCTCCCCCCTTCCCCCCTTTTTGGATTTTTATATATCCGGGAAAAAGATCGAGTTGAATTGATTCAAGAACAAAAGTTTTTATCCGTCAGGCGGAATGGATTTTTGCACAGCGACCGGAATGTTTTTTTTTTTATTTATTTTTTTTTTTTTTGCTTAAGCGCAGAAATCTTTGTCAATGTCTGGTTTGTCACTGCAAGGTTTGGTATCTTAATGGCAATGAATCTATTGGGAAGTCTAGTGTATGAGTTTATACACAGATGCTTGTCTCAAACACTGTGATTTCTCTCTCTCTCTCTCTCTCTCTCTCTCTCTCTCTCTCTCTCTCTCTCTCTCTTCTCTCTCTCTCTCTCTCTCTATATATATATATATATATATATATATATATATATATATATATATATATATATATATATATATATATATATATATATATATATATTATTAGGATCTTTGGTTGTTTTATGGGCGGTTTGGTAGTTTGTTTATTTGGCTAATCCTCCCCCCCTCCTCTTATTTTCACAGGAGTGTTTACGTCTGTGTTGGCGTGGCGCCAACCTTTAGTCAGGTTCGGGCAGCAGTAGCGAACAGGTTGTTCTCTTGGGGAAGAGAACTTTTGAGTACCAGCAGCAGTTCGACTTTGAAGACGTTTCTTGGGCAGCCGATGTTTGGGCCCAGGCTGGAGCAGCGCACCAATGAAGATGGTTGTTTGTTGGCCGCAGGTGGAGACCCTGTCGGCAGTTTTGGCTCGGGTGCAGTGGCCCCGTGTCCTTTGTATTTTGGCGAGACGGCAGCAGGACGTCGTGATATTACGGCCTGTTGTCGTTAGTTGGTGGACTTCGCTGGAGATGGCTTTTTTTTTGTATCGACTGCTGCTGGTACTTCTTTTTTGATATAAAGTAATATTGCTTTATTTTTGTGTTTCGTGGCCCGGACCTGGCTCATTTTGTTATTTTTTTTGTTTTTGTTTAAGATTTTTATTAACTTTAATATTAATAAATCTATTTTTATAGCAAACTCCTGTATTTTTGTTATTCCTCCTCCTTTGTGTGTGCGAGCTGTCGATTAGCCAGAGCAGCCCCAATAATATTTCCATCTAGATCCTGTGTTTTTCTTAAGGGCCGAAAACCTCGGTGCGTAACATTGGCGACCGTGACAGGATTGGCTCTGCTCTGGTTGTCGGAGTTTTCACCACATTGGAGGGGGAGGTTGGTTATTTTGAAAAAAAAATTTGTAATTTTTTTTTTTTCTGTCGAGAGGGAAGGTATTAGGATCTTTGGTTGTTTTATGGGCGGTTTGGTAGTTTGTTTATTTGGCTAATCCTCCCCCCCTCCTCTTATTTTCACAGGAGTGTTTACGTCTGTGTTGGCGTGGCGCCAACCTTTAGTCAGGTTCGGGCAGCAGTAGCGAACAGGTTGTTCTCTTGGGGAAGAGAACTTTTGAGTACCAGCAGCAGTTCGACTTTGAAGATGTTTCTTGGGCAGCCGATGTTTGGGCCCAGGCTGGAGCAGCGCACCAACGAAGATGGTTGTTTGTTGGCCGCAGGTGGAGACCCTGTCGGCAGTTTTGGCTCGGGTGCAGTGGCCCCGTGTCCTTTGTATTTTGGCGAGACGGCAGCAGGACGTCGTGATATTACGGCCTGTTGTCGTTAGTTGGTGGACTTCGCTGGAGATGGCTTTTTTTTTTTTTTACCTTAATATTAGTTTATTACAAATTAGTTATATACATATTTACAGTGAGTCAAGGTTCTGGGTGGCGAGAACACACGAAACAATGATTAACATACATAACATTCAAAAAAACAAGTCAAATAAATCAAAACTTTTAAATACTTTACGTTAATAGACATATCACACAATTAAGGAGCAAAAAACAGACTGCTCAAAATAACACTAAAGCAGCATAGTAACCAATACATGAAAAGTATAATAAATGACATAGT
>JANJGK010007230.1:7500-27500 GCA_039081455.1 Macrobrachium rosenbergii
GACCCCGGTAACGATGTGTACGTGTATCGTACTAACCCCCAGCTCCCTTTCTCCCAGCGGCGAGGAGAACTGGGCGGTTAGGTCGACAGTTCGAGACGTGTGAGGTGTCTGTTATGTTTTTAGAAGATGTTGGAGTGGCTTTGTTTATGTGTGTATTAGTCTGTAACACCCATTTGCTTTCAGCAAACCTATCCGTTGATTACAAATCCCGGGGTGTCTACACGGATAGCAAACTGTCCGCCTTCTCTGACCAGTCAGCTGCGGATTGAACCCGCGCCACGGACCTCTACGAAGTCCTAGGCTGCTGCTCTACTGACTGAGCCATCGAGGCTCTTACAACGCTCTCTCCCCCGTAACTCCTGGAAATCTAACTCCCTTCCCGGCCTCCCCGCCATGAACCACCTCTAGAATTAACATCTCCTCCCTTATCTGCCATACACACCCACCTCCCACATACTGTACACTTCCCGCCTCCCCTACCCTTCCCATATCTGCCATACAAACCCTACTCCACCCGCCCCCCCACCCCCTTTGTACCCTTCCATTCAGGCACCTGCCTCTCTCTCTCTCAGCAGTTATTTAGGAAAGCATATCCAATGTGTTGAAAAAAGTCCATAGAGTTATAAGGGAGAGAGAGAGAGAGAGAGAGAGAGAGAGAGGAGAGAGAGAGAGAGAGAGAGAGAGAGAGAGAGAGCGATTCACACTCAAGTGACCACATAATGTTGGCATATTTGCAGGTGTCTTCCGTAGCAGAAGCTTCACAAAACTGAAGCATCAATCTAAATCCGAGAGGCTTCTTCGGAATCTTATTATTGAGGTCAATTAATTTAGACTTAAATTCAGTTAATAAATGAAGTCAATGATTTTGTCAATAAATTCTCTCAGTTTAAAGTCAATAAATTCTAGAAGGGAGTAATGTATTTTGAATGGAAAATTTTGTTGTTGTTGACTTGGAGTTGAAATAAAACTCGAGACTCCTTATCATTGATTCTGTGCTCTCATTGAGACCTGTCACCGTGACAACACGAAGTCATTCACTCACTCACTATGCGAGATTCATGACATCTCCCCCCCCCCCCCACGACGAATCTCTTCGAATTCGCCTGTGCCTTGTGCGCATGCGCCCGAATACAGGATGAAATGGTTGGTATTGAGATGGAGGAAATTTGCAGATTTCTTGAATATTGATAACAAATAGAGACTGATGACCATTACATACCAGCCCTGATGGTATATAGTCATTTGCGATGTTTTATTGTTTTTTATTAATTCATTCTGAAACCATTAGTTTTTTGGCTTATTCATCAGTTGAATTATTTTTCCATTACTCTGCCTCGTGGTTGTGATTTCGGGCCATAAATTTATTCCTTTCTCACAAACAAACAACTTTTGTTTACCGATCTTTTTTTTTTTATTGTTCATGAGATAAGGAGAATTCAGAATGTGACAGACAGACAGACACTACCTCATCGAGGCCCTCCCGACTATTACTCATTCAGACAGAGCAGTGAACCTCACGTCAAATTTTCTGTCTCCTCTCTTTCTCTCTTTCCAACCCAGCTGCGACCCACGACAGTCGTCTAACTGCTAGGTATATAATTCACCTCTTTGGTCAAAAGAGGCCCACCGGATTTGTAGGGAACTCTTCTCTCTGTTCCCCCTCGCCCTGCTCAGGAATCGAACTCGGGTTTTCCAGTTGTGAACTAGATGATTCTACAGGCTATGAGGGTAAGAAAAGAGAGAGAGAGAGAGAGAGAGAGAGAGAGAGAGAGAGAGAGAGAGAGAGAGAGAAGGCTGATCGTTATTTTTGGTTAAACAGCTGATTCCATAGACATATAAACCTCTTGTCCTTGACACTTCTTTGTTGTCTGAGCCACCTTATTTTCGGGGGGCCCTCTTTCCCCTCTGCCTCCATCCTTCCCTCCCCCTCCACCCTCGCCCCCCCCCCCCCTCTCCCTTGCAAGGTAACGGGTGTCATAAGAATCCTCCCAAGTGTCAGTCTTCATCTTGAAGCCTTGTCACTTCATTTTCTTCAACCTCATTCTGTCAGTAGCCGACATTCCACTTTATTCCCGTTTTCTATTCTTGTTTTTTTTTTTCTTTTGATGAAAAAGATTCTTTTCATCATCACTGGCTGATGATTTTATTTACCAAGAAGATCATTAGCTCTTAGGGTTTGTCAGCTTAATGAGGTTTTCGATCATTTTATGGTGGTATTTTGATTGCAGATTCTCTCTCTCTCTCTCTCTCTCTCTCTCTCTCTCTCTCTCTCTCTCTCTCTCTCTCTCTCTCTCTCTCTCTCTCTCTCTCTCGCTTAAAACTGAAGTATGTGTATCCTTCAGGTAGATTAGGAAGTTCATTCAATATATTCCTCGTTCGTATGAGAACAGATGATTATTTTGGCATCCTAAGAGGGACGAATTGCAATGTACCTAGGCTATGATTAGCGAGCAAAAGCTAATATATTATGCACGAGGGAATTCCCAGAGTGATGAAAGACAAAATATTTGGGAATCCTCTTCCGAAAACAGAATAAGGAAACCAATAAAAGATTTCATTTTTAAACTCTGATGTATATGTGATCTCAGTAAGCTCGTATGCCTCTCATAAAAAAAATTATAACTAAATAAATAAATAAATCTTGAATTTAAATGTCACTCAAACTTTCATCTTCATATCTGACAGAAATAATCATGACTGTAATCGAGAAACTATGAAATCGCCCAGTATTTTCATATTAAGTCCAAAGACGGCTTCCTCATCGACCCAACATCCTATAGAGCAAGGCGTCCCTTCAAATCCCCCAATATTTCCTCCTCGAGAGAAAGGGGGTGAGGGGTGGGGTGTGGGCTGGGGAGGGGGATGGTAGGAGGGGAGGGAGGGAGAAGGGAGGGAGTCGGGGTTTTAATAAGACCCAATATGGAAGGCGGTGGACATGCTCTCAGCAGTTTCAGATGAGTAGTCGGGTTTTATTGCTGGCAGCAACGAGGCACCCAGGAGGAGATCCATCAGATTTAGCAGCTGTGTGGAAGGGACGGTCTCAGCCTCCAAGTGGAATGAAAATGTCACCGTGTTTTGGAAGACGACAGAAATGAATTGCGCGAGGAAGTAAGTTTTCTGGGGCTGGGGGATGGGTGGGTGGGTCCTGGAAAAGGAGGAGTGGACCCCGGGAAAAAGAGGGATGGTTTCTGGAAAAGTTGGGGTTAGTCCTGGAAGAGGATGGGTTAGTCCTAAAAAAGGAGGGGTGGGTCCTGGAGAAGGAGGGATTGGTGTTGGAAAAAGAGGAGTGGGTCCTCGAAGAGGAGAGGTTGGTCATGGAAAAGGAGTAGGTCCTGGAAAACAAGGGGTGGGTCCTGGAAAAAGTGTTTCATGGAAAGGTTGCGTAGGTCCTTGAAAGGGGTGGGTTGGTCCTGGAAAAGGAGGGGTGGACCCCGGAAAAGCAATGGTGTTGTCTGGGAGAGGAATGGTGTGTCCTGTGAAAGGCAGGGTGGGTCCTAGAAAAGAAGGGTTGGTCCTGGAAATGAAAGGTATGTCCTGGAAAAGGAGGTATGAGTCCTGGAAAAGATGGACTGACATCTTATGCAGACTTAAATAAACTCAGAGTACTTCCACACTACAGTAAAACATGCCATAAACATACATCTGTAACTTGTTACACACATCACAAACATGTTGAATACAAGTCGTCGACTTAGTGGTAGCCCTAACCAGTTCTTGATACGGTTATCCAGCACATGCCAAAGGTTAATTGTCCACTTGCGACCTCTGACTGAAATTTTTAACACTACTGTAGGTCTAGGGTCTGTCTGCAAAGTGAAGCTAATGTCTGCCTCTAGAAAATAGTGGCCATTTACGCTTTTCCCTCCTCTTCACTTCATCTCAGTGACACCAAACTTTGTTTGATTTGAGAAAAGTGTTTTACATCTGATAACTCCTTTCCAAAGTGCCTCCTTGTGTGCAGATCTGCAATTGTTTCTTCTATCATTTGGAAGTTGTTCTACTTATGAATCCCCTCCTACACGACCGCTTCCTGTGTTCCCGTTTTCTTCCTTCCTTGCCCTCCTGATCCTCCTAAGGGGCCGTGGTGGCCCTCAATGGCCCCAGAAGGCCCTTAATGGCCACTTCATTCGACGTCTTGCGCTATTTTGCCTTCGGAAGAAAGCCACCGAGGGAGGATTTCGTGGGCTCTGTCCCAGAGGAAGTGGACCAGAATTTCTTGTGTATGTATGAGGCAGATGCTCGTTGGATGTTTATGAAGTGTGTTTCTGTGTTTGTTTGTTTGTTTTTTCGCTGCTGAGTGGAAGAAGGTCTTCTTAGAAATCGGTCACAGCATTAGCTACTTTCTAACGTATCGTATTTAAGTTCTTGTATCAGTACGCCCGCTGATTTTGTTCTTTGTCTGTACAAGCAAGGAACTTTCTTTCTGTGTCAGTGCTTGACGTCGAACTCTACATAATGTTGTAATGGATGAGGTCATGACATGCTTTTGTAAATTCTCAATAAATGAGTTGGTAACAAATGCATTTGTTTCATTACACACAAGATTTGCTAATAATTACAAAATTCTTTTTCCTCTTTTCTCAGTTAGTATTCTTCTTAAATTATCTAATTCAACAAAGCTAATTAAATCTTATCACATTTGTTTTAACTGAATCTGGTCAGCAGTTAGTAATCTCAGTGGTATATTTTCATTAGGGTCCTTCCGTCAGTCTTGCTGTCCAACCTCTCGGACTATTACTACTTAGTGCAACTGTGGGGTTTTCTCCCAGTTCCACCTTTAGATCCTTGTACTTCATCGCCTCTATTTTCTGGGTCTCTCTTATCTTGCTATCCAACCACTCCAACTCCCTCTTTTCAGTGTCTGAAGCGGTGAGTGGCCGAGTGTGTTCCCCAGTGCTTGACTTTTTAGCCTAAAATTTCATCAAATCGTCATGTTTGCTTTGAAGCAGTGGGCAGGGAGGAATGTAAACTTCTGCACACACACATAAACATAAACACGTGAGTTAGATGTTTATCTTTTAGAGAAAAGGAAAAACGCCTCGTGTCGACTGGAATATTGTCTCTGAGGATGATCTAAAGGACTGACGTATCTTTTGTACGTCATGGTATTCAAACAAGCGAAGTATTCTGTGGAATAAGCCCAGTTCTAAGAATATAGTCTGGGTATAAGGGTCATAATGCTCTAATGTGAGTTCTAAGCCCTGGGAGGAAGGCAAAGGGTGTGCTGACACCCATTTCTTCTTAAAAAAAGGGGGTTAGGGATATCTGTAGAACTTGCAACAGATCTGAAAGGGTCAGATGCGAGCGACGATTTGGTCAGTGGGAGTTCAACCAGAGGAATGTTCATCCTTTTCCTGGTATGAGAAGACATGATGCCATTCGCTGTATTCGTTCGAGGTCAGGGAAGGTCTAACGTCATCGTGTGTCCTGCGTCTTCTGCTTCGTCACAGACAAACCTTCCTTGTCTTGACCACCTGTTCCTGGACTGCACATCAAAATGCTGTCACTAATTTTTCTTGGTTCGTTTCAAAATATTTTGATTTCATTAAACGAATTTATTTAGTTAACATGAACATTATTCTCCTAAAATAAAATTCAATTCGTAACTAGAGGCCTTTGGTGGAAAATAACTACCATTAATTGAATTTACTCGGTACGTCTCTCTCTCTCTCTCTCTCTCTCTCTCTCTCTCTCTCTCTCTCTCTCTCTCTCTCTCTCTCTCTCTCTCTCTCTCTCTCTCTCTCTATATATATATATATATATATATATATATATATATATATATATATATATATATATATATATATATATATATATATATATATATATATACTGTATATATATATATATATATATATATATATATATATATATATATATATATATATATATATATATATGGAATAGACATACCTGTAGGTTAAATTAGTTATAATTCTAAAACTTTCCTAAATGATAGGTCAGTCTCTCTCTCTCTCTCTCTCTCTCTCTCTCTCTCTCTCTCTCTCTCTCTCTCTCTCGTAACAAGGTGGTGATAGGCCTACAGGAAGAGGCATAGGTTACGTTAGCTGCAATACTAAAGCGTTATGCCAAAATGTTAAGCTACTCGCCTCTCTCTCTCTGTCTCTCTCTCTCTCTCTTTCGCTCTCTCTCTCTCTCCTTCTAGATGTAACACTTATTTCTGTGTAAGAAGTTTGAAAAGTTGCGGGAACTCAACAAATTCTACTTAAATTTATCAATTTATGTTCCCGTTTGAGCTTCCGGGGACATTTGGCAGCTGACCTACTTATTATAATTCCGTCCATTTCTTAAGGTTAAAGTTTTACTTAAACCCGAAAGTCAACATCTTCGAAAACCAAAAGGTCGAATTAAGGTCATTTGGGGTCAGATATTTTTAGATAGCTGTAAGTCTATTAATTAAATCAAAAAGCTTCTTTACAACGGCAAATGGCAAACTTACGCGATTAAAATAAAAACAGAATGAAATGATTAATTGATAATATAAAGCCACAAAGAAACTATTATGTAAATGAATTATGTGAATAGCTAATACTAAATGTAAATGTAAGTGATAATTTTTTAATAATATACTGTAGAATGAAACAATGTGAAAAATTACCGACTGACTTTTGCTTAACGTTTTGGGCGGGGAGAAGTAGGTGGCGTGCCAGATGTACGATGTGTCTACTTTTTTCGTAGTGTGCCTACAGTAGTGTGCGTGTGTTCGTTTACATCCGGGCGTCCTGCTGATTTCGTGTGTAAATACTGAACTTCGAAGCGTAATTCGTGTTGGTAACTGTTTTAATAACATTCAAAAGCTGTAATTGATCTGTGTTTGAGATAAATTAAAAAAATATCGAGTGCTTTAAGGTGACGTCATCATGGCCTCAGTGAAACCGGTGTCCGGTCCTACGGTGACAAAGGTAACGAAGGATTTACATCTGTTCTTCAGCTGCAGTTTCGCGTTAAAACCATTAAATTTTATTATTTAAATATTGTAAAATGTATAAATATAGGCAGCCATTTTTTGTCGTTACTGAATAAGAGAACGGTGTGTCCTTTGGTTAAAGACGGACGTACCATAAGCGAAACCAAGCTAGGCCTATGTTTACGAGACAAGATGGTCGACCTCTTGGTTTGTAGGTTAAATCAATTGTATTTTCGTATTTAAACATGACATTTGAGGCTTTGAATTTGTAATGTATGATAGGCAGCCATTTACTTGTCGTTATTGAATTATGTGAGTCTGGTGTGTCCTTTGCTTTTCATGTTATTGAAGTAGCTTTGGCTAAGCCAAGCCTAGGCTATGTTTTTAAGACAGGATTGGTTGACCTGTTGTTTGTTTGTTTGTTTAATTGGGCAGGAGTTTCGTGGTTAGATATTAAATTTATATTCAAATTAAATATACATAGACAGCCGTTTATTGTCGTGGTTGATTAATCCATTGGTTTTCCGGTTGATGACATTCCTGGGTAAACCAAGCCTAGGCCTATGTTTTCGAGACATGATTAGTTAACCAGTTGGTTGGTTAGGTTAGGTTAGATTACGTCTCCTTACGGCATCACTGCCCTTTAACTTGACTTATTAAAGGGTATAACAGGCCTGCTTTGGACTTGCGGACTCATCAACCAACTGATGTTGAGCAGGATGAGGATGATCATAGTAACTCAGTACGTGGCTGCCAGACGCCATGTTTTTGCCATTGACAACCCTTCACATTTAGTACAGTACAATTAGGGTTTAACCTCAAAATTTAGAATTACAAACTGAAACTTTGGGAACATGTACAGGTGAATAATTGTGTTATCTTCATCCAAAAAGTCCCAAAAAATCCAGTGACGGGTTTTTGAGTTAAGGCCACTAAATGGCGGCCATTTTGGAATTTTCAGTTTTTCTCATTTATTGCTCCTAAAGGGTAAAATATTAAATTTGTAAATGAAATACACACCAGGTTTTTATTATATGATACTTGTAGAAGCTATTTACATAAATTTCTTGAGTACTAACAGCATCAGTGTGAAATTATGTGGCTTTATTTTAAAAAATTTCCGTTACTAGCAGTTGACAGCAATATTCCCGTTCCTGCTATTGGAAAACTAATTGGTATATCAAAATTATTATGTAAATAAATCATCTGCAGAATTTTCTTGTCTTTTAAATGACACCAAAAGGACATTTCTATGACATGCCACTGCCGTAGTATCTTTGTTTGAATATATATATATATATATATATATATATATATATATATATATATATATATATATATATATATATATATATATATATATATATATATATATATATATATATATATATATATATATATATATATATATATATATATATATATATATATATATATATATATATATATATATATATATATATATATATATATATACTTACATCTGCAGGCGTACTTTTTTCCGTGTATGTGACAAATCAGTATAATATATAATACATACATACTATAAAATGTTTAGTACTGTATGATCATTAATGTCTCTTTTTCTCAGGTAGAGTGAAACACAGCGAATTCAGCTATTGAAAAGGTACAGAAATGGAAGACAAATCGAAATTTTGCATATTGTGCGCGCCCACTGGCAATAACTGTTTTGGTGAAACTGTGCGCGTCATTAGAGGTTTGGATAAAATAATTGAGAGTAGTGCTTCAAAAGAGGACACTGTAAAAGAATTACTGAAAAACAAGAGCCCCGTTGTTGTCCATGTGAAATGTAGACAAGACTACACACGTCGCTTGGAGTCCGCACCTAGAAAAGTTCACACGACCCATGAAATCAGGCAAGAGTTCGATTTTAAATCCCAGTGCATATTTTGCGAGAAGAAAATTGCTGTGAATGTGAGAAAATTTAGGAAGACAACTTCTAATCAGTTTGGTGTCGTGGAAACACTAGAATTTGTTAACAACATTCGCACAAATGCTGAAAAATGAAATGATAACTGGGGGAGAGAGGTTCTTCTCCGAGTGTCCAATGTCATTGACCTTGTCGCAGTTGAGGGACGGTACCATCGTACATGCTACAAATACTTCTTGAGGCCAGGCAGTGCAAAGCCAGGAACAGCTACACAACAGGAACGAAAAATGGATAAGGAAAAGTCAAGAGCAATTATCAAAGTGTGCGAGTATTTGAAAGAAAATGATGAATGCCAGTATTCTATTGATGAATTAACGTCAATTATGAGTACCCATGAAAACGCTGGTATTAATTACGGTAATCAATACTTGAAGAAGAAACTCAAGAACCATTATGGAAATCAAATAACAATAGTTGATAAGATAGGTAAGAGTGGAGTGGTGTGTTTCACTGAATGTATGAAAGATATTTTAACGGATGAATGGTATGATGCACGAAAAAGTGATCCTGCTGAAGATGCTAAAGACTGATAGAAACTGCTGCTCTGATCATTCGAAATAACATTCGTTCAAAAGTTTACAATTGTGAGGTATTCCCTTCAGCAGTGAGTAATTTCTGAAAATTGTGAGCTTGTTCCAGATTATCTTCGTATGTTAATTGATGGAATCTTGAAACCGAAAAAAATTATAATCAAATACAAAGGAAGCCAATCAGTATACATCATGCTATCATTGCTGCTGTTCATCCTAGATCATTTGTCTCGCCCATACAAACTGGTCTGGGTATTCATCTACACAGAAAGCATGGATTAAGAGTACTGATTGACATCGTTTCTAATCTAGGATTCTGTGCCCCATATAGAGAAGTATTGCAGTATGAAGCATCAGCTACAATGAACCCATCAACTGCAGTAGATTCACGGTCATATATCCAATTTGTATATGATAATGCTGACTATAATGTTGCAACTTTAGATGGTCATAATACATTCCACTCAATGGGGGGAATCAAGTGTGTGACACCGGCAGATCAAGTTCATGAAAACACGCCCATTCCCAGGGCTGAGAGAATTGACAGTGAGGCATTAGCAACTCAGGGACTTAGCAAATTAATTGTGTACCATATGCCTATGACAAAGGGCTGTTCACTTAATGATACACAGATTACTGTCAATGCAAACCAGTTATTCCATCGAATTATATGCGTTGCTAGAAGTGATTCTGACCTTGTATCATGTCTGGGATATAAACTTGCACCTCAACCACCTTCCCTCTTTGGTGATTTTTCTATGAGAAAAGCAAAAAAAATCTGCTCTTTTACCAGTCACTGAGGCATTGGCACCCTGTGAAAATGTTCCTCCAGCTGGGGCAGTGTATATTTTAGATGGTGGGTACCTTCTTCATCATGTTGTGTGGCAACGTCCTGCTACATTCAGTCTGATATGTTCTCAGTATACATCGTTCATTAAACAGAAGTACAGGAACGCTCACATGGCATTTGATGGCTATGACACTCACAGTACAAAAGATGAAGAACACTTTCGTCGAGGAAGGACACAATCATCTGGAGATATAGCTGTAGAAAGCCACATACAAGTCCCAGTGTCTCAGCAGGAGTTCATAGGAAATACTAAAAACAAGATAGGATTGATCAAACTCCTATCTACCCATCTGGAAGCTGCTGGGTGTAAGGTCCATCAGGCAGAGGCAGATGCTGACAGATTGATAGTAACAACAGCAACTCATTTACGAGATTCAGGACAGGAATCAATTATTGTGGGGGAGGACACTGATTTTCTTGTCCTCTTAATTGCACTTGCTAAACCTCAGACTGATATCAAAATGATGATCCCAGCAAACAAAGCACATCCTGATAAAATATTCAGCAGTGAAAGAATTCAGAGCAAAATGGGGGACATGACTGACAGCTTGCTCTTCCTGCATGCAATAACAGGTTGCGATACAACCTCTGCTCTGTATCGCAAGGGTAAAAGGGTTCCTTATAAAAGATTACAGGAGGATCCTGTACTAAGTCACAAGATGCAAATTTTTAATGACCCCCAGGCCTCTGCAGATGATATAGCTGCTGCTGGAGAAGCATTTCTTCTTGTCCTGTATGGAGGAAAGCCAGAAGGTAGTCTTGATAAACAAAGGTACTTTAATTACTTAAGGACGATAGCTAAACAGCCCGTACATGCCAAATTTGATCTAGCTACACTTCCTCCAACATCAGCAGCAGCACGCCAACATTCTTATTGTGCCTTCCATCAAGTACAACAGTGGCAAGGGATTACTCCAGACCCCACTGACTGGGGTTGGAAGTTAGAAAATGACCGACTAAGACCAGTAACATCGCTTAAAGAACCCGCACCACATTCCCTACTTCATCTTATAACTTGTAATCGTAGAGAAGGTTGTGAACTGAACTGCGAGTGCAGAAGTGGACTCCCTTGTACACATATTTGTGGGTATTGTGCTGGGCATGGGTGCAATAATCAATGATCATTTGATGAAGATAAAGAAGGAGATATAGATGGATATGTAGAAGAACATAGCGAAACTGAAAATGAAGACTATTCTCAACCCTTACAGAAAAAGAAAAGGAAATAATTTACGAGAAATAATAAAGAATGATTCATATTTTTGTTTTAGCGTAATTAATGCATAATCCCTTGTGCGTAAAAATGGAGTTTCATCAAGTTGAAATTATTTTTTGTCTGTAAGCTGTATAGTTGAAAACTAATTTTGATAATTTTTTTCCACATTGTAGTGTATTGCAAGTAGTTACTAGTTATATGCTCAGTTCACTACATAAATTTTATGGTAATTGTGGTTATGTGACCTAGAATTTATCCTCAGTTAATTATAATGTCATAAGCATGTGATCTATGAATGTCTTCAACAGCAAAATGTTGACGATTGTATGGTAGGAACTAGGTAATTGCTAATGGCACCAATTGAAGTACATGTATTCAAACGAAGATACCCCCGCAATGGTGCGTCCTAGAAGTGTCATTTTGGTGTCATTTGAAAGACAAGAAGATTCTGTAGATTGTTTATTTAGGTAAAAATTTTGATATACCAATTATTTTTCCAATAGCAGGAATAGGAATATTCCTGTCAACTACGAGTAACAATTTTTTTTTAAATAAAGGCCCATAATTTCACACTGATGTATTTAGTACTGATGAAATTTATTCAAATAGCTTCTAAAACTACCATATAATTCAAAATAATGTATATTTCATCTACTAATTTTATTTTTTTACCCTTTAGGAGCAATAAATGAGAAAAACTGAAAAATCCAAAATGGCCGCCATTTTGTGGCCATAACTCGAAAACCCGTCGCTGGATTTTTTGGGACTTTTTGGATGAAGATAACACAAATCACCTCTACATATTCCCAAAGTTTCAGTTTGTCATTCTAAATTTTGAGGTTTGAGCTAAAATATAGCTAATTGTACTGTACTAAATGGTAGTGGTTCGCCCTTCTGATCGCCCCTCTGTGGGCGTGTATGCGTATGTGCGTGCACTGTATGGGCGTGACGTCGCCCAAAATTGTATTGTCACTCACCACCAGTTCATTCATTACATTTAACCAATATGTTGAAAGTGTGCAATGTTATATTTGGAATTCATTATTGATAACGAACTTGAGAATTTAAGTTTTTCCTGTTCATGGAAACTCTGTAAGTCTGCTCCGTATTCGTGGTTACTGTATAACTTAGTTCCTCTTTGGACGAGTTAGTATCGTTCTCGGCTAGCGCCCTGCTGGGCCCGCGTTCGATTCTCCGACCGGCCAATGAAGAATTAGAGAAATTTATTTCTGGTGATAGAAATTCATTTCTCGGTATAATGTGGTTCAGATCCCACAATAAGCTGTAGGTCCCGTTGCTAGGTAGCCAATTGGTTCTTAGCCACGTAAAATAAATCCAATCCTTCCGGCCAGCTCTTCATCAGCTCAGTGGTCTGGTTAAACTAAGGTATACTTAACTGTATAACTTACCTTTTTCCCCAATAAAACCGGAATGCAGGACGGAACGTAGGTCCAGCTTCTTGGCTCAGCTTTTGAGCAGACCTCATAATAATTATCTAGTGTCGTGTGGTGATGTGTGTGTGGACTTAGAAATGGTGATTGCCCTAATTAATCTTTGAACTTTGTTCTAACTTGGTTCATCTGAGTGCCTTTGAGTTGTAATTCCATTTTGAGTAATTCATTTTATTTGTCTCTTATGTCATTACTCTTTGATATGTTTAACCTTTAGTTATTAAATTCATTTAACTGTAAATTCAATAAAAGCGTTTCAATATCCCTCCATTTTATTTCATTTTTCTGTTTCAGTTTTTAAGAATGGTGAATATGATTTGATCTGATGAACTTGTATTGTGTTCAGACTTTAAGGTTACGCAAGTAACTTATAGAAACGAGGTAACATGTAGCGGTCCTCTAAGGCCAGAAAATCAACCCGTGAGTACTCGCAAGATTTTGAGAGAGAGAGAGAGAGAGAGAGAGAGAGAGAGAGGCGCGTACCTCTCGTCGTATCTCACAGCAACTTACGATCAGAGTTCATGTCTATCTACAGGGACTGCTCAGTAAGTAAAAGCACTTAAATGTGGTACTGATCATTAATGATATGAGTGTGTTATCCTCGTCAGCAATGAATGGGTTGAGAGTTAATATGATCTCCCGTAGTTCAGAAACCGCAAAGGGAGCCTTGTGGTGTTGTCACGGAAGGCTTTTGGCGGTTTTTTGACCAAGTAACACCATGAGGAAGCATAGGCCTACAGTCCACTTTGTCCATACAATAAATTTTTTCGCCACAAAATTCTTCCTCAGAAGGTTTCATATATTATGATATATACCGTCACAATCAGCTTTCAATTCGCTTTCTTCCAAAGTATAATTATAACGGCCATCAGTGGAAGTCGACCGGATATTAATTGCTAAAAATAGATCAGCAACAGCTGTGGCCTCGTCCGGGGAGATTATGAAAAAGGTAATAGAGGCGAATGTGTCTGACCGGCTTCATGCTATTCTCGCCCTCATTGTCTCAGTCCATAAGTCCGCTTTCTGTCCGTCAGGTTACGAATTTATGGCACACCTGTTCTCCCTCGCTTATATACGCTTGATTCTTGTCCGTTTGAAGTGATTTCATTTGGGGTTTCTTAATTCTCTCTCTCTCTCTCTCTCTCTCTCTCTCGCTGTTATGATTCCAGTTGAAATTTTCAGAGCTTATTGCTCGTCGTGGAAGAGTTTATTTTCAAAGTCTGTCTAGAAGGCCGGTTTAGGGAGGCTTGTGGTGGAGAGAGAGAGAGAGAGAGAGAGAGAGAGACCCAGTGCTGCCGAAGTGTGGAAGTGACGTCACTAATATGATACGGCTCATCTTGTGCACATTGGGATGAGGCGTGGCCCCACTCTTGACTGAAAAGGTGTCTGCTCGTTGAGATCTAATAACAAGTCATAAAAATGTCTGACTCTTCTATGATATAAATTAAGTCTCACACACAAATATCTATAAGAAACAAATTGCTAATATGGTTCTTTTTGATCTGTGGATGCCTTTGGATGTTTATCAGCTGTTGCTGCAGGACGCTGCCTGACCATTGATTGCATGCTGGTTCCTGTGCAAACCGAGATCCGGAAGAACCAGTTCTTCTTCTTCTTCTTCTTCTTCTTCTTCTTCTTCCTGGTGCAAACTAGCTCCAACGCCAACCCGCCTTCAGCGACCTATCCTGAATCATTTCTAATCTCGCCCTCAACAGACTCCACTCTTCTTCTTTTTTTCATAATACTATTAAGTCTTCTTATTTTGCCATTTTTGATGGCATATTTTTTTAGATCATATGAAATATATCTACATAAATTCATGCAACCATCTGGTAGCAAATTGTCCTTCAGCGATGAACTTGACAGCTTGGCAATACACGTTGCAATTTTTGCATGTGAAAATGATTGGTGTGCGTGTGTAATCAGTCTGATTATTCTACAGCCACACTGACATAGACTCTTGAAAGGGACGGGCTTTAGTTATTTCGTAACTTTAATTCGTATAACGTTATATTTTAGCAAAAATCATGGGCCTAGTCTATGGATGACAGAGCTCATGGTTTCGTTGTCGGTGGACATTCATTGCCCTAAATGAAGGATTATGTAGGTAACAATGATGAATGTCATTATATTGTAACTTCCAATATCTGTTCTCTCCAAAAGAGAGGAATTGTATGATGGAGTGGTAATGAAATCCTCTTGTAAAATGGAATGGCTCCGTACATGTGCCTAGGTCCAGGATACGTTGTCAGTTGACCTTACTCTGGAAAATAAGGTTTGTTATATCTGCAACTTCTAAATATCTCTTATGAAAGTGATGCAATGAAGTCATTGCAACGATATAATACAACGATCATTCTTTTTCAAAATTCACGTGCGAGCATATAACCAAGTGCGTGGCCAGAGGCCAAGAAAGAACTTCTTCTGGATGATGCTTCGTGTTCAGATGACAGTGATCCTGATGATTATGAGTCTCTTTTGGGCATCTCGGGATAGTCTTGTTACTGAACAAGGCAGTGCCGTGACAGGTAAGGGTCAAGAAGGAACCAGTGACTGACATCAGTGTTTTGACAAAGTGGAGGATGAGGTCATTGCTGTCATCTTCGAGCCATACTTGCCAGTGGGGGCCACCACTTGCAGACAGCAGCAGCAGCTGCAGCAGGAGACCTCCAAAGAGATGGTATTGGCAGGGAACCCATCAAGAGGAAGAAGCGATCTGAGGCAGAAGATACCAATAAGTGGACATTGAGTTACTTTGCTGCCTTCAGTGCACCGAGGTAAAAATCTACCAAACAGCCTTTGTTTCCATAGAGGCAAAAGCCACTCTGAAGAAGACCCAGCTTGCAAAGGAAAAGTTGTCTGAAGGAGGAACAGCAGTAAAGGACTTGAATGGCACCAACCCCAACTCCAGCAATATACAAAAAAGACTGTTCTAGAGTGTATCCATTAACACAACTTCTACCAGTTTGTTCCAGTCTCTCTCTCTCTCTCTCTCTCTCTCTCTCTCTACCCGTAAACACACTCCGAACCGGCAAACTGTATCTGGTGTTTCACCTCAGCAGCAGCAGCAAGGCACTGGATTTCCCTTCCTTCCTTCCTTCCTTCCTTCCTTCCAGTGCCTTGACGGGGGGATGGTTATTAGCCAGCCTGATGTCGCCACGGAGACGTTAAAATATTGCAACACGACAGTCAGTCATTTTTATAAGATCGTGAAGGAATCATGCAGCATCTATTTACGAGCGGGCCACGAAAGCTCTTGTTGATAAGAGGTTCCTGGCTGGAAAAAACATCTGTCTGTGGCTTCAAATGCCATGAAGGCTGCCAGAATCTGTGACTGCAACTGTTATAGGTCTGTGTCACCATGGACTTCCAGCAGACCCTGCCATAGACAGCCTCCTCGTCTTTCTTCTGTCATTTGGGCGCACTGCAGACAGAAACTGCTGGCATTCTTTCCAACATTGCCGGCCTCCCCCTCCCCCTCCCCCTCCCCTCCCCTACCCCCAATGCTTGTCAAGGGATGAGTGCGACTGGCTCCTGTACTAGAGTAAGAGATCAGACAGGAACTTCTCAAAATTAGGTGAGTAAAACGACCTTTTTCCATTAGCTCATTTTTCTTGTTTCCATCCTTAAATTAATATTTATATGCATTCATCACCTGTGTCTTCTTCCATCATTATTTGCAGTTTTGTTAGGACTATTATTATCACACTCTTTTTATTAATGTTTATGGACTGTGTGTGAAATATTAATTATGGGGGAATTATTGTCGTCATCATTACTCATTATTCACAGGTTTATTAGAATTGTTACTAACATAGACCCCATTTCATGCTTTCTAAGGTTTTTTTTTTATTAACGGTTATGATGTTTCTGGAACTTTTGGGATTTTTTTAAATAACAAACAAATAGGTGAGGGGGGGGGGGGAGGGCTGGAGCGAAGCTTTCTATTATCATAAATAGTTGTTAAGCAACATAACAAATAATATCTTGGCAATTTTCCACATTAAAACATGAATAGTTAATGGCACATTTTATGCATAACTTAGGAACTGGAAAAAATAGACATTCCCTTAGATTGTTGCCAGCACCTCAGAATATAATAAACTTTTTTTTCAAAGATTGTCAGATGGGTAGAATTTACACAGGACGAGCTTTGTGTAAGAGAATGCAAGATCACAGCGTCACTCATGAATACCGATTTTATCAAGAAGTCCAACTCGATTCTCACTCGAACAGTTTGTTCACGCGTTTGGTGTTACTATAAAAAAGGTCAAAATTTTGTCAATACATGCATCGCCATTTGGTTTAAGATCGGCGGTTTTTTTTTAGTTTTCTGTAAAAAAAAGCTATTAAAGAGAAGGCTGCTATTTGTCTGTCTGCCCGCACTTTTTCTGTCCGCCCTCAGATCTTAAGAACTACTGAGGAGGCAGGAGGGCTGAAAATTGGTATGTTGATCATCCACCCTCCGGTCATCAAACAAACCAATTTGCAGCCCTCTAACCGCCTCATCAGTTTTATTTTATTTAAAGTTAAAGTTAGCCATGATCGTGCATCTGGTACTGTTGTGGGTGCCAACAAGACAGGCCACAAGTTTCATACAGCATTATATGCTGTACAGAAAACTCGACGCACAGAAGCTTTGGCGCCTTTTTTAATTTTTTTTTAATTTTACAGTTTTGTTTTTCCCCTCAGGAAGCATGATAATTGGAAAGTCCTGGTTAATACTATGCATGCCATTTGTGAGGTGCTGGGCTGGGCTGGGCTGGGCTGGGCTGGGCTGGGCTGGGCTGGGCTGGGCTGGGCTGGGCTGGGCTGGGCTGGGCTGCGAGGGGAGTGTCTGTGCTGTCTGCGGGATCTGACGACATTCCTGTTCACAGAACGAATGACTTGCACCTACTCACCATTCATTATAACGAAATGTGATTGAATTACACAAGTGTCATTACGTCAAGTGATGAGACATTGAGATAAATGTGATAGAAACGAACCTGCCTAACTTGCTGCGTCAATGAAGCTGAAAGTTTTCATCTTGTCAAAATTTGTCCTCACAAACTGACGTTTTTGAAGGATGATCTGCTTCTCTGACGCCTCATTAGTGGCTGGAAAATGTTTCTGGAAAGCCTCCTCCTCCTCCTCCTCCTCCTCCTCTTCTTCTTCTTCTTCTTCTTCTTCTTCTTCTTCTTCTTCTTCTTCTTCTTCTTCTTCTTCTTCTTCTTCTTCTTCTTCTTCATGGGGCACTTTAAACCCGTCTTTGTTATATCTATTATAATAAATATTTTCGCTGAGACCTGATTATATATCAGTTTCATATTTCACATGTGTGATGTAGCAAATTGGTTATTTTCTTTGAATAAGAATTTTTGTCATCCTGCTCCGTATCATTTCACCAGCTGAAAAAGAAAGTAAATTTTAAAGTGCATTCTCCATATAAAAGTATATGAGTCGCATGACTGCATGCATCAGTAGCAGTTTTCAATTCTGGGCTTTTCACATGAATAATACATTTTGCCAGTAACCCAATACCTTTTGAGTCGTATACATTCAATGATAAATGTCTCTTATTAATAATGAATAAGTAACTGAATGTCAGCCTTTGTAATGGAATAAAAATCATAATAAGTGAATAATGTGTTTCCAGTCTTGTTGTTCTGTCAGATGTACAGATAAGATGTTTCTGAATTTTAATGGACTGAATAAATTAAAGGATTACTAATATTTTCCTTCTTCTTCTTCTTCTTCTTCTTCTTCTTCTTCTTCTTCTTCTTCTTCTTCTTCTTCTTCTTATTATTATTATTATTATTATTATTATTATTATTATTATTATTATTATTATTATTATTATTATTATTATTATTATTATTATTATTATTATTATTATTGCCAACTTGTGCAATCCTACAGGTTACTGGAAACGAGAATTTCGAGAGCACAGTGAGGAAGTATTAATTGTAAAATGGGAAACTTGCAAAGGAAAAAAAATGCTTTATATAAAATCCCAGGGACATTGCTGTGAAGGGCAAAATGAAAGTCCCATGAACATGAAATGACTCCTGGCAAATGAAAAGATCAAGTTCAGCAAAGCACTGGGAGTGACTAATTTCCCAATCAAGTAATAAAAAAGGAAACCAGAGTATCAATTTAGGTAGTGGATTTCCCTCTGGTATGATGGGACATTATGCAGTCTGGTACCTGTGCATGCTAGGAGAGTTCCGGTCGCTGTATGCAAGGCTTCGTAGGTATATATCCTTTGGAATTCAGAGCTCGATATATTATATATATGCCGAGCTCCTCTTTTCACTTTCTGCCTGTCGGATGGACGACAGGAAGGAAATGATGATGGTCATTTTATTTGATGATGATCTTTGTCCAAATGGTGGCAATGTTAACTAAATGGAGGTTTGCTCCATTTCAAGTGCAATGTAGAGCATTTTTCTTGAAGAGAGTGAATGAGATATGTTTCCATATATGAAATGCACAGTGTATCTGTGAACGTATTGATTTTTTGTGGGTAACAGTGATAGGCCTTGTCTAAAAGCATTATTCTCCACGTTTAGATCAGCCGTTTTCCAGCCCGGATAAAAGAGATGCTTAATTAATTCTTCCATAAGACAGTTCTCTACAATTCAACGAATTTTACAGTTTTATCTATTTTATTTACAGTTGGTTCTTTTCATTCAGTTTTATCGCGTCAGAAAAGTTTTTCATAAGAGACCACAACTATCTTGAAGGTCATTACAGGAGAATTCGACTCTCTCTCTCTCTCTCTCTCTCTCTCTCTCTTTGGGTCTTTGCAAGTTCAAGGAGACTGAAGTTTGAGACGAAGGTTATTATTGTCTGTATTAGGTTTCTGTAAACGAAAACTATTGAGATGGCTATTTGTCTGTCCGTCCGCATTTTTCTGTCCGCCCTCAGATCTTGAAAACTACTGCGGAGCCTAGAAGGCTGCAAATTGGTATGTTGATCATCCACCCTACTACTTCTACTTTTCGCTTTCGTCATCATTGATCAGGTTGCGGAGTAGAACCCTTCTACGCCCTCCTGCCCCTTCCTTTGCATCCCCTGACCTCCATCTCT
>JANJGK010007231.1:0-10000 GCA_039081455.1 Macrobrachium rosenbergii
GTACCCCTCAGTGTCATATTTCGTTGAGTTGCCCCTAGTCACTGCACTTTTTCTTTGCTATCCCTTATTAAAAGTTCATCATTTGCAAACATCAGCCTCGTCGCACTCTATTCGCGCACATTTTCTCATCTCTATACTTACCATCAACATCCCTTGCCCTTTTATTTGACTACTCTTATCACTTCATACATATCAAACAGCCACAAAAACATAACACACATCTTAGATTTTACTTTATCGTTTACACATTGTAATACTAGCCATAATGAAAACTATTGTTTTGAATAGATGATCCTCTGTAACACACGTCTTAAACACCCTATTAGTTACATCTTTAGCAATTCTTTGACAAATTTTTTCAAAGACCATAAATGCCACTTTCAGCGTTTCCATAACTCTCAAATGACTCCCACAACTTCTTTACTGTATTGCTTGGTAATCGTACCTTCAACAGTGTTTTGCTTGTTTACTTCTCTTAATCAAATCTTGAAGCGTCTTCCTAAGTAGAATGATAAATGTTAACCTAACATATATCTTGCACTCTCCTCAGTCACTTTAACATTATACAGTTGACCGGGTATTCCTCTCATCCATCTTTTTTTTTACTGTGTCCCTTAGCTAGACATAATTATCTCCCACAGCATGACCAGTCACTGAATAAAATTGTCCAAAGTTCGACTTAAGGGGATGTCTGTGTTTCTAGATTTTATAATTTTTTAGTATATGGAGATGTTAACAGTTCTATATAACATAACTTTTCCCAACAAGGGTATATCATCGGTTCTAGATGTTATAATTTTTCAACTTGTGGAAACATCTGTGGTTATAGATATTATAACGCTTCGTCTTTTGGAGATGTATGCAGGTCTGGATTTTATTATTTTTAACTTAGGGAGATTCCTACAGTTCTATATTTGATAACTTTTCAACTTATGTAGTTACATGAAGTTCTATATTTTATAACTTGCCACCTTATGGAGATGTATGCCTTTCTAACCTGCATCATTTTCATCTTTTGGAGATGTCAGTGCCCTCTAGATTACATAACTTCACCCAATAGGATGATTAATGTAACTGTACCCAAATAGAAATATTCATTCACATTTTAGTTTCAATTCTTTCATAATTTTAAGGGTCTCCCAAAAAACTGCCACGACGTGTTTTGTTAACTTTTCCATAAAGATAAAGCTAAAACACATCGCAACTTGTACTCCAATGGAGATTTGTAATTCCACTGTAATTTCACCTTAATTATGACCAATGACTATTGCCCTTCTGTCAGACAGGCATTCCCTTAATGTACTAGAAGTGGTGTGACGGGATGTCACACTTTGTGATGTGACCCCTGCACAATGCCCTGTAAGAATCAAAGAGTAGGAGTAGATTCTCTCTCTCTCTCTCTCTCTCTCTCTCTCTCTCTCTCTCTCTCTCTCTCTCTGTGGTCAAAGTCACTGTGTATCGTTGCCTCTAATTCCGGCAGCGGTTCGAACCCCATACCTAATATACTTCCCCTTGGGTGTATTTATTCCCGAGGTATAGTGAATTGGATTAGAAATATATATATATATATATATATATATATATATATATATATATATATATATATATATATATATATATATATATATATATATATATGCATACAGTACATACATACACACACACACACACACACACACACACGCAGTAGTTTGTCACTAAATTTAAATCTGACCTTTTTTTATACATTCAGTTACTGAAAAGACATATCCAATTAATATCAAATTTACAATACCTTCCAGACAACTTACACTCGGAGTTCACCTACCCCGATCAAGAATTGAACCTATGTCTTCCTGAGTTGGTGCAGTGGTGACGATAGGCTTTATGCACTAAGCCATCCCAATAGTTTTCTTCTACAGAAAACTGAAAACCCAAATTCTGAATACAGATCTTAATAGGGGTACATGCCATAAAGAATTCTCTTTGGGTGTCAGTTACTTACAAAACTCTGCCCCTTATAGGGCAAGCCAGATCAACTCAGTACCGGTCCAAAGCCCGTATAAACAGGAAGGCTTGAAATAAAGAAGGACATCTGCCGGTAAAACATCTGCCATAACTAATTATGAAAGAGGCCGTTAAGATTATAAACATCAAGTGGAGTTCCATTGAAAACAAAGACCTCGACTAGGCATTACTGAACTTCAGATTTGTTAACTATTTGGGGAGTTTATACACACACACACACACATATATATATACATATATATATAATATATATATATATATATATATATATATATATATATATATATATATATATGTGTGTGTATGTATGTGTGCGCGCATGAGTGTGTATGTATAAATGTAAGTGTGTACATACACCCATATATACAGTATATATATGTATATATATATATATATATATATATATATATATATATATATATATATATATATATATATATATATATATACTGCATATATGGGTGTATGTACACACTTACATTTATATATTGTGTGTGTGTGTTTGTTCTTCATCCAACATTCCAACTCATTAGAAGAAAATGTTCACCATTATCTAACTCCTATATTATATTCACTTTTCAGACTTTTAGATTGAAAATGAAACAAACGCAGAGGCTCAACGAATAAATGACGTGCCTTGTGCAAGCACGACGTCCTACAGGCAATAAAGCATATTGCATAATTCGAACTGTCGCTTTACATTGTGTTTTGATTAATGGTGATTAGACCCCTCGTGACTGAGTGTCAACTCGTGGAGTTGCCACTTCGCAAAAAATCGAGAAATTTTGATAACCCTTATCTACAAGCTCAGTCAATAGAGTGCTAGTGATTGTTGGAATTATAATATTTACAACTGGCAAACCATAATACTCTTGAATCGTTGCAAAGTCTGTTCTGAATAAATCTAGTTAAATATTGACAAATTGGTCACCGGCTACTAGCACATACTTCATAGACAGGTTCCTTTTTGACCATCATTCAGTTCTTTACAGACCATAGCTTTACACACGTCGTAAGGGTAAGCAAAGTCACATTGTCATATCGGAAAAATTACATGTTTTCCATTTTTGAAGTGCTGCTAGTTTCACACGTATTTTCATTATATATAAATAGTTCGTCTAGATTTAAGCTAAATATATTTTTGTAATCAGTATGTGCAGGATTTTGAGGGAATTAACAAGATCATACTACTGTTGGAAAGAAGTGCACTTTAAGTTTTCGAACGCAACGTCTGGCAAACCGACGATTACAGATTATCACGGATACATGAACATAATCAACGCATACACACAGCTCTCTCTCTCTCTCTCTCTCTCTCTCTCTCTCTCTCTCTCTCTCTCTCTCTCTCTCTCTCTCTCTCTCTCTCTCTCAATATATATATATATATATATATATATATATATATATATATATATATATATGTATATATATATATACACACATACATATATATATATATATATATATATATATATATATATATATATATATATATGTACATATATATATATATATATATATATATATATATATATATATATATATATGTATATATGTGTAAATATATATATATATATATATATATATATATATATATATATATATATATATATATATATATATATATATATATATATATATGCATGCGTGTGTCTGTGTCTCTGTGAGCATGAACACGCGGCCAGATATCGTTATAGATAAATGAAAAAATAAAGATTTATCCTCCAACCCATGAGCAATTATCCAACTCAAGATAGCGTCTGGTTCCCGAAGGTATTCAGTCTTGAACTCGCTTGAAATCCCACCTAATATCAAAATACATAAACAAAGAAACATAAAAACACAGACTGTTAACATTAAGAAACGTGCCATTCATATGGGACATCCTTCCCGGGCCACAGATAATGGAAGTAAGAGAAAACTAAAAAAAAAAACAAATAAATAAAAATTAAAAAAAGAGGATTAGTGTCAAAATACAGATGATACTGGCTAACACCTTCCGACTTCGATTTTTTTCCGATGTACAAAACACGTAACTTTTTTTTTTATCTTTTATTAGAAACACGTAACTTTTGAATGAATTAGAAACACGACAGTCCATTGATTGTCCAGTAAATTATACGGAACTATTCCTAAAATTCATTCTAGTATACCTTGTTGTACAATGTTCAGTTTTCCATTAACTATGGTCCACATCTTACAACTTTCTGTATATACACATCCTTGTATCTATCTATCTATCTATCTATCTATATATATATATATATATATATATATATATACTGTATATACATATATATATTTATATATATGTATATATACATGTATATGTGTATATGTATATATATGTATATACATATATATACATATAGGCCTACACATATACATGTATATATGTATATATACATATATACATGTATATACTGCATATACATTAATATATATATATATATATATATATATATATATATATATATTATGTATGTGTATATATATATATATATATATATATATATAGCATAAAGGCATTAAATAAATCGATATTATTACAGCAAATGAAAAACATTTTTACAGTGATAAATATCTATGGCGATATATTTTTCACTGATGATTAATTTTTTACAAAATGCGTTAAAAAGTTTTGACACTTGGTATCCGTGTTTCCTTATGACTGACACTAGCATACTAAAGACCGTATTTCTTTAGGTAAGTGTTCTCAAGATTTATTACTATCTATGTATAAAACGAAGATAAACAAACTATCTGGTAAAGTTATGAAAATATTCAACAGCATAAAGTTTTTAATTTTCCTATGGGAATTTTAACTAAATTTAGCTAAATTTGAAAGTTTTCTTAAACAGACTTTTTTAGAGTCTCTCAGTTTATGGAATAAGAAGGATTTATTATCGAGGGGATGCTATTAAAGTACTAAGTTGCATTCCTATTGCGTATTTTTATGAGCCTCCGAAAAACCGAAGGTAAAAGAAATTTGATATTCTGTGGTTAATCATGCATAACTAGATTATTATTATTATTATTATTATTATTATTATTATTATTATTATTATTATTATTATTATTATTATGGAACAAGCCCACAGGGGGCCACTGACTTGAAATTCAGGCTTCCAAAGAATATGGTGTTCACTTGAAAGAAGTAACATAAGGTAATAAGAAATACAGGAAAAAAGAGACCAGTTATTTGAAAAGAAAAAATTAATTACCAATTAATAAATACAGGGATAAAGATTTTAATTAACTGTTAAAGGACAAAAGTAGAATTGCTTTAGGCTAGTAATTCACTGCATCTTTTCTTGAAGTTTTGAGTTTCCAGTTGCACAACATGCTCAGGGAGACTGTTCCATAATCCAACGGTAGGAGGAGTAAATGACATATGGAACTGAGAGGCACATTTACTGTATATTGGTGCTGCTCTTAAGCAAATCTAGTCGCTCTCGGCAGGAAGAGGGGATCGGGGATCACTTGTGAACGTGAAATTCCTTTTAGATAGAGTGGTTCTTGGTAGTAAGTCTCTCTTTCCTAATATTAGTTGTTATGACTTGGGCCATCGACGGATGGACTCTTCTTTGTCAATTTTTCGAAACTTGTATTTTAACAGAGATCTTTCATATTCACAATTGATCCCTGATCCTCTCTTCCTGCCGAGAGCGACCGGATTTGCTGAAGAGCAGCACCAATATACAGTAAATGTGCCTCGCTGTCAAACTTCTCAGTTCCATATGTCCTTTGCTTTCTGTGACAGAACTTTCAATATTTGTTTAGGAACTGTGGTAATTATGTATTACAAATCTGTATAATTTACCCGTGTGCGTATGATGGGAACATTGTATCTCTGCTTAAATTAGAGAGGAGGGTTCGGATGACGAAATATCTATTGATAATTTATAGAGAAAAATAATTGTCTGCTTTTTAATATGAATCCATTAATGATATGTCATTTCCCCACAACAGATGAATTATTGTGGATTATTTCCACTATTTATTACTAAACGTGCTGTACTGAATAAATCAGTTGAAGGTAATTGCAAGAAATTTGCTATAATTTCTCATACAAATTTCACCCAAGTTGATAAAAATGATGTTCAATCATAGTTCTTAATTAGGTAATTTGACATTTCTTGATCATATTTACGCAAGCTTACTAGTGTATGCTTCTCATTACATATGTGTTTGTATATATATATATATATATATATATATATATATATATATATATATATATATATATATATATATATATATGTAAATATATGTGTGTGTGTGTGTGTGTATGTGTAATTATTTATTTGTTTATCTAAAGAATACAATTCTTTCTCTTCAGGTTAGTACCGAAAATGGCCAGGTCACCTCTAGTCTTATTGTTAATGTTGGTCCTAAGTGGACAAGTACAGTACGGGTCGGCCTTACCTCCAATTGCTGCTCTGCTAGGTGACTTGGGTAAACTCGTGAAATCTGTACTTCCAGGTAAGTTTCGAAAAATGTGTTTTTCAACTTGTTATTGCGTAATTAAAAAAATAAAAATCTTGTCCTGGTTTAATTAAGGAGTGTTCGCAAACCTATTATTATGGATCTTTCATATATATATACATATACATATATATATATATATATATATATATATATATATATATATACTGTATAAATATAATATATATATATATATATATATATATATATATATATACTATATATATATACACTGTATATACATACGCAAACGCACACACACACACACACACACACACACACACATATATATATATATATATATATATATATATATATATATATATATATATATATATATATATATATATATAGATATATATATATATATATATATATATATATATATATATATATATATATATATATATATATATATATATATATATATATATATGGTTACTTTATATCATGAACCAAGTTTTGACTGCTCTCATAAAAAATTTCGAAATAATAAATATAATTAATGAATTAAGACTCAATGTACTTAGGAAACCACAAATACTCAAGCATCCATTAAAAAAATGATATTAATAATGGTGATATCTCCAGAGAGTCGATACAGAAAAGTAGGGCTATTGATTTTCAAACCAGTAACTAGGGGGCAGAGCTTCGTATTTATTTCCAATGGCAATTTGAACGGGAAGAAAATAATATACATATTCAGACTATTGGTAGAAACTGAGCTTCAGGTGTACTGACAAAAATTAATTACTGAGAACTGAGACTTAAGTATACTGAAAGAAGTTCAATCCTTAGGAATGTACACATCTACAGTATATTAGGAGGGATTCAAACATCATAAACTATTTTACAGTCTGTTGTAATAATCAGTGCGGAATGCTATTGAGTCAAGAACATTGCTTAAGCCTGTAACAATACTGTGAGAAGGACGGGTTAAATTCACAGCTTTTCAGTTACCGTTTTGTTAAATGTACGTATATTTTAAGACTAAATCATACGAGCAAGTAGATTATCTGCAATAAATATTTTGTCATTATTATTTTTGTTGACGTTTGACATTATGAAACCAGGTTTTAAACAAATGGAAAAACTAAGAGATTTTCTCACCCTAGTAATAAAGTATTCCTACTTTAAAGATTGTGGAAATTCATCAGCCTTGCTATTACAGAAACTGAGTTAAAGTATAATTCATTTTAGCGTTTCCCAAACGTCATTCAATTATGTACTCCCTGAAGCTCTGGATCAGAGGCTCGTAGCCTTTTTACATCTGTGCCGCAGCTACATCTAACAATGAAATATGGATAAACCGAAAATACACTCACATACAGACATACACACACACACACACACACACACATATATATATATATATATATATATATATATATATATATATATATATATATATATACAAAGATTTGTTAGTAAAACCCATATCAGTCACTAGTAATATCTCAAGTATTACAAGCAAGAGACCTGCCGATACTTCTTGCGTCACTGGACGTGACTACAAATAGAACATTTGTCACAAGATCATCGCATGCTTGTATGTCGTGATGTTAACTCATAAGTCTGCATGCATTGGGCCTGATTACTACGTTACATTTCCACGTGTAAACAGTAAAAGTATATATCAGGTTATATATAACAAAGAAATTAACATTAATTAAAAAATGTAAAACCTATGCGGTCCTGAAATTTTATGAGCATATTCTATAAATAAATATCTGGAGAATTAATATGTAAAATACTGGACATTAGGATTAAGTTGAATACTACATGCATATTTCTTTATGCGCCTCTCTCTGTCTCTCTGTCTCTCTCTCTCTCTCTCTCTCGATCGATCGATCGATCGATAAAGTCTAGGAATTTCTAGTCCCAACAGATTATCTTGTCTCCTCTAAGAGTTATATATTGCTGAGAAAATTAGAAAAATCTTATTACTCGTAACCAAAGTCTGTATTCTACAACTGAGAAGGTCAGCCTTCTTCATCTCCATTACGGGTCCTAATTCTATATTAAACTAACATCTGTTGTAAATTTGTCAACATTTATCAACGAATAAAACATGAGCCCCACTTCTAATTAATTTGCTCCTCATTCCTCTCTTGGTTGATTAACGTAGCTTCTCTCTCTCTCTCTCTCTCTCTCTCTCTCTCTCTCTCTCTCTCATATGTGTATATATATATATATATATATATATATATATATATATATATATATATATATATGTATATATATATGTATAAATATAATGTGTATTCATGTATTTATATATTTATATATATGTATGCATATATGTATGTGTGCAAATATTTAAAAGGGGGAGAGAAAAGTAGACCACGTCAGAAAAGTGAAATGACGTAACAAAGTAATGTGAAAGCAATGAAATGATGAAACTTTTAAGTCTATAGCTGTGACTCACGTTTTTCATTGATCAGAATGAGACCAGTTCTAATTTGATCTAGATATTTACGGCATTAGTCTCGACTCTTTCCAGTCATGATTTTCCTTTTCAGTGGAGACTTTCATTAAAACTTATAAAAATAATGAAGTTAACACGAATTATTCAATTATTCATATTTTTTTCAAATATGAGAATACACTGGTGCACGATACATTACAATGGTCAATTAATTTGCAGGAACTTTGTCTAGTTTTGGGATTTCCTTTGATGAAAGCTAAGCGCTTGTGCAGTATTTAAAAGATGCACCAGTTTATATTCATAAAAAAACTAAGTTACTAAATATTTGTAAAGTTTTAAATCCCTTGAAAAATGCACTGACTATTGAGTTCCCAAACTTGTAAGTGTCTGGGTGATCTACCAACTCCATCACAGTAGAATATATAAAGGAGATTCCTAAACTTTTCAGTCACCAGGGTAATCATCTACCATTCTGTCCTGCCAGCCCTAGGAAACACCTGATCCATAGGGCATTATCAATTAGAAATTTTGTCCGAGTCCTCCGGAAACAGAAGAGCATTAAACCAAAGACGTAACCCTCATAAAAAGTACATGATTAAAGTCAGTGGGTTCTTACTTTTGAGCAGAACAAATACCTAAGCTGGCAAAAAGAAAAATTTTCCGAAAAGAGTGGACCTAACTAAGTGTCATAAATAGATTTATAAGCCAGGTTTCGTAAACCCATTAACTTAGCCCTGAACCCAATATTTATGCCGCTACAGAAATCTAAAAGGAGACATTTTGCCGCATTAACAAACTAACAAGCTTTGTGAAGTTGTTCGTTTTCATTAATTTTCTTTGAGGTCGAAAACAAAAATCGCAACTGTCCGTGATGGGCGATTAATAGTCGAAATCCGTCGGAATACACTCATCAATCCCTAGCTTCGCTGTCACGCTGACGTCACACGTGTTGCCCCTGCCCGAGGTATTTATTAGGAAGTGCATTTGCTGACGTCACGCAGCTGGCCGAGCGTGATTGATGCCCTTAGCCCCTTTTCCTCTTGCCGGTCACAGAGGAGCTTTTTGCGGTTCTACTTC
>JANJGK010007231.1:15000-25000 GCA_039081455.1 Macrobrachium rosenbergii
CTACAATCAACGTAAAAGGAATTGTTTTCCAATAATATTTCGTACACGTCAAAGCCAGAGTTAGGTATCTAGAGAAATGATCACCTTCTTACTATAATAAACCTAAAATGGTTCATCACTCTCCAAAAGATATACAACTTCTTGAAGGCAATCTTAAATTCCTTAAAAAAAACTGGCTTGTTGCTGTGAAAGTAATTGAAATTCAAAATTTAAAACTACAGGTTTCTGGAAGCAAACATTTATTTAGAACCTGTCTTTGAAAGGAAAATGTTTTTTTTATTACTTTGACGAAGGCTATAATGCACAAATTACATTAACTGAGTAACAGGAAAAATGTATTCTTATTCTTTATTTGCACGGTTATTTTCTGCAAACTCTGCGTGTCATTTCTTTGTTCCCTTATCTTTAAAGGAATACAAACATTGTTATAATACGTTAGGAGATGGATGTCTCATGCAAAGGATGATCAAGTGTGTGCGGTAATTGCAGGACGACTCTTATGCATAAACATCCAATTATGAATTAAACCCAACCTTATTTCTCTCATGATGATGAAAATACTCCTGTAACAGGAGAAATTTAGACCTTATTACAATCTTGAATGACGAGCACTTCTATTTGGTCTTATTTTAAAGTGTTGCGTTGGAAAAGTTATCAAACTCGTTAAAATTTCGTATCGGCTGACTTTTCTGGCGAACCTACTTACAATTTCTGTTGGTTTATTACTCCTTAGTGCAGTATTTGCCGAGGAATTAGCATAGCTTCCTCCCGGCCTCTAGCCTAAAATAAATCAAAACAGTGAAGACATCAGACAATTTTAGCGATCTTTAACTGAAGCGTTAGTTTTGTAAAAGGTTCCTCGAAAATACCAAATATAAACTGTATGCAAATATTTTCTCAGGTAAAACATTGCGCTAAATCTATCCTTTAGACAAAAACTAAGAAAATAAGGACTAGGACGTAGGGAAGGGGGCGCTGTCAAGAGCTATGGTAAGGCAAGTCTATGAACATGGGAAAATTATCAACAGACTTTGGTAAATATTTAATTGGCCTCTGCCCTGGGACCGCTGATCAAGACTTTAATCAGGTGGCCCTTTTATCAAAGGGTTTGTTAAAGCATTTAAGTAAACTATTCATGCCTCAAAATCTTGAACTTTTGTTTTTGCTGTGTTACTTCATTCAAAAGATTTAGGTGATCAAATGATAGAAATATATTAATTGAATGATACACGTTAAGAGCATGCAATGCGGAACAAATAACCTTTATCACAAAGTAATTCATACAACACAAAGTAGCACTCTGTAGTAAAGAATTTAATGACATAAATCCGGTATCACCTGCTCTCAGTCATATTTCATTCAAATGAAAAGATGCAAATGCGTATCTACTTGAAGTCGAATTAAGGTATAATAACAATAGTGCAGAAGCTTCCTCTGCGAAATAAAATCAAATGCAATGAATTGCTTGAACCGAATACTATAATTAACATGGAAAGAATTTAGCGCCTGGCGTGCAATTAAACGTGAACGTGGAATTTAACAAACCGTAATGCTAAATAAGACTCATCTTATTTTGCATAATGGGGTACATAAGGTCAGTCATATGATGATATTCATTACAGAGTAAAAACGCCTTTGCAGTACTGAAATGATATTGGGATCTTTGCTTACTCGCATCGTCTCCATCACTGAAAAATTAACATATATTTTGCTAGACAACTGAGCTATAAAATAAATGAATAAACAATACAAATAAGATTCATTAGTGCATCATTTTAACTAGTCAGGGTATGCGTATGTATGTATGTATGTATGTATGTATGTATGTATGTATGTATGTATGTAGATAGACAGATGTGTGTTTGCGCAAACTTTACGTTAATGAAACGTTTTCAACTTATGAGAAGATAATACTGCTTAATATTGTGAGTTATGCATATTCACAAACTACTTTCATAAGCATATTCTCAGTTGTTTTAGAAAAATCTATTTTTTTTTTTTAGAATCCTGTTCCTGCCGAGTTGATTCAATTAGGCAAATTTTAGTTAATCTCTGAAATATTTCAAAGAATTTATGAGGTAACTACTTATGAAGTGATGTTAATTATTCTTTTTAGAATTGTGTTGAAGAATATATTTTTAATTTGTTGCTTTTGCAATTTCTTTTAACCTTAAATATTTTTAGATTTGGGAGAATTCAAAAGAAATGCTTTCATTATTCCATTTTGAGTCTGATCGATAATAAATCTCGCGCAAAAAGATAACAAACATAAATTAATAACTAATTAATTTAAAAATCTGTAAAATAACAATGAATGTATTTTCAGTTACAAGAAAGATGAATGGATAATCTATAATAACTTTCTGATGAAATTAATGTGCCAACACACATTAAAATTACCTTCATCAAACACTTCGATATACTGTTATTTTCCAAGTTTTCTAATTAAATTGTTTAAAATGAAAAACCATGACTAGATCAAGTCCCTGTTCAACATAATTTTTCTCCATTACTGTTTTTTTCACAGTGGCAGAACTATTACGTTTTAAGTACCTACAGCTTCAAGTCTATTATTTGCGTGGGAGGCAGATAGGGCCGGGGGTTTGAGGTGGCAGCTTATTAATTTTGAATCCTATAATCCCAATTTTCACAGCCTCTTTTTACTTCTGTAAATTATTACCATTTGCTGTTTTATTCCTCATGTTGTTGATCTCAATGTTCCAATCAAGAGGAACATTCGTATCCCTCCCGCAGAGGTGTTTTCGAAGTCAAGTCACCTCCTGACGAAGTGGGACCTAAAGTATCCTTCGGTGTCAGTCCGTTTCTTCCGCCCGACCATCCTTCCCTCCCACCCTCGCTCTCTTTCTCCTTCTTGATCCCCTCCCTCCTACCTCCCCCGTCCCTTCCCTTCCCTTTCCTTCCCCGCATACGAATATTGCTTTTAAGGGTAATTCTGCCCCCACTAAATCACTTTCCGTAGGTTACGAAAACGAGGGGGTGAAAAAATCCTTTACGTGACCTATGTTATATGACGTTCGAGAGTCTCATTGGTCAGGCGCAAGAGAACGAACCAATAGCGTCGCCGGGAAATCACGCCAAGAGCCAATCGATGGAAGGCTTCAAGGTAGGAGGGCGGAGTCACTGCGTCTCAGGCCAGTTGTCACAGTGAATCACCGTGAGGTGGTTTTGTAATCTTTGGAATGTAATAAAAAGCGCAGAACGTCCATCAGCACCAACTGACAAGAGCCCCGTAAGTGCTTTCCAGTGTCGCCAAGGACGTCGCCTTCCGGAAGCCTTTGGAAAGAGCCAATTCTTCGGCGGTCTGGGACCCGAGTCTTCGCTAAAACCCCTACCTCCCTCGCCCCTCCACCACCTCCTGACAACCCCCCTGGAAAGAGGGCCTGAAACGACCAACCCCCTTTTCCACAAAATCGGTATCTCCACCCACACCCTTTTACACAACCACCAAGCTGGAGTTCGCGCGATTCGGCATATTTAAGTTCTGTTGGCACTGTGGTGGCGACCTGACCAAACGGAGGCCAGTGCTCTTAGCGACAGCGTCCGAGAAGCTGCATCCTTCGACAGCATCACCCGAAGACATGAAGGCGGCCGAGATGAACCGCGAGAGGTTTGCCATCAACAAGTCCTACAGCATCGAGGTAAGTCCTTCCAGTGGAAGGAGGAATTCAGTGAGAGCGAGTTGCAATCCGGTTTGCGGAGAAAACAGGATATATTTGTTAACGTTGTTTTAGCATAATCCGAAAAACAATACACGTATTTTGTAAAACGTTGGGAGTGTCGGCAGATGACCAAATGAGAAATAATAACAGATAATATGAAGGCTAAAAATGGGATGGAATTATTTGTTTACATAATTGGAAGTAAAACACTGATTAGCACGTGAGAGTGAGAGTGAAAGGGAGGAGAGAAAATTTTGGCACGGAGACCCACTTAAGCAAATGAGTGTAACAGTTGATGCATGCGCGCATATATATATATATATATATATATATATATATATATATATATATATATATATATATATATATATATATATATATATATATATATATATATATATATATATATAATGTGAGTATCGGTGCGCGTGGTATTTGAACATGTTTAGGTCACTACCAACGTAAAAATACACGATTATCTGTTTATTTAATTCTTTCTCTCCCAATTATGAGATAGCAAAATAAATCATCTTACAATAATAATGATCATGAAACATAAGATTATTTGTAAGTGAATATATTCAGCTGACAGTTTCACGTTCAGTAATGGTTATAACGGAGCAAAGAAGACTAATTACTATACCATATACAAAATGTTTACTATGCAAATAGGAGTTGTAATTACTCAGTCAAACTTACGGGAAACATTTAGTCGTACGCGTTAAAAATAAGATTTTCCTGAAGCCTACAAAAAATCAAAACGGTTAGAAAGACTCTCTCTCTCTCTCTCTCTCTCTCTCTCTCTCTCTCTCTCTCTCTCTCTCTCTCTCTCTCTCTCTCTCTCTCTCTCTCTCTCTCTAGCGGGAGAACCCTTTAATATTAAAAATACCAGTTTGTTGTACAGAGAAGAGGACTCTCTCTCTCTCTCTCTCTCTCTCTCTCTCTCTCTCTCTCTCTCTCTCTCTCTCTCTCTCTCTCTCTCTTTCAGCTTCTTAAAATCAGTCAACTCTTCTCTTATGTCCTCTTGTATTTTTTAGCCATGTTTATTAACAGCCAGAAAATCTCTGGGTGTTTTATTATTATTATTATTATTATTATTATTATTATTATTATTATTATTATTATTATTATTATTATTATTATTAACAGCAGCAGCAGCAGCAGTAGTAGTAGTAGTTGTAGTATTTTTCAGTTTATCTACAGTAAATCATCATACATTTCGATGACTTGTCATCCAGTGTCACCCGACGGTCGGCAGAACTTAAGACCACGACTTCAATGAACAAATGTAATTAGATACGAATAACCAATATTTTTAAGGAATGCATATATATATATATATATATATATATATATATATATATATATATATATATATATATGTGTGTGTGTGTGTGTGTGTGTGTGTGTGTGTGTACATACATACACACATATACATACATACATACACACACATATATATACATATATACTTGTATATATATATATATATATATATATATATATATATATATATATATATATATATATATATATATATATATATATATATATATATAATCCACCACGGGAATTATTTTTACAATTAGGCCAAAGTTCCCAAAATACCCTGATAGCATCGATTCACATAAAGAAACTCCTTTAAATATAAGATCTTCCTAAGGCTTCTACTCTATTCAATTACTCATGAGAACTGATTCGTTAGCTCGTACCGTCTCTGTTGGGTTATAAATTCTGTAGGTCCACACCAGGCCTCGGAATCTCTTCCACACCGAGTTGTTGTGAGGTCAGCTTGATCTCTACCAACTACGCAAGAAGTGGTGCCATTCGTCTTCATTCAGGTCGAATTTATTGCATTCTTTTGGAGCTGTAAAAAGAAAATAAATAAAAGAAAACAAGTCATAGACTTCTGCTGATAACTCACCAGGTTTCATCGTTTTATATATTTATGATTTCTCATAAGTTGAGAATCTTAATGTTTACTGCGACGGAGGACTTCAGTAAAATTAGTTCATCAGCTAGAAAGCTCAATATCAATGGTCTTTGGAAATAAATATTTAGAAAAACAGTTGTTTGGAAAAGTCCCATAGCAAAAACCTATGGAATAAAGAGTACCAGAACCAAGATTAATAAAGGCAGCATTCATAGAAGAACGAAAAGGAATGACATTTGAGGATAAAGCCTTCTGTGGGAAAGAAATTTTCCGTAGTGTTAGAAACTGGGAATGGAAACTGAGGAACAAAAATCTTTTATTTAATAAAAATGAGACAGATAGCAAAAAATAACAAGAAGAAGGTTAGAATGAAAAAAGGATCGTTACTACCAATATGTTTATAGTATATACGTCAGAATGACAAAGTAAACTGAAAATGTTCTTAGAAAGACACTGAAACCTATCAGTGATATAAAGTGAAACTGAAAAAGGGATCAAGACGAAAATGGAAATTCTCAGGATGACAATGGGTGTTGAGACAATCAACCACTTTATATGACAATGTGAACTGCCCAACTATAGCAGAAGAACTAAAAATAACTGGTAAAACTGAAACTGTCAATGAGAACTTCAGAATGGCAATGGATGTTGAGAATTCCGGAGAAGACCATAATGAAGCTGAGAATGGAATGAGACCAGGAACAGAAACAGTTAGAGCTGAAGGGAAAGAAAATGACAGAAATGACCAAAGTGCATGAAGGAATTCTTCAGCACGCTCTCTCTCGGCATACCTTTATAGGAAATAAAGACTGTTTATTTTCTGTAAGCAGCGAGCCTAAAGGTAGCCCTAGACTAACATCTCTCACCACTGGCCCATTGGAGATACCCAAGTTTGAGCTTCGTGACCCTACGTAATGTTCCTAGGTCAAAGATCTGCTTTCTCGACTTTCTCTTATGTTACCATTATTTTAAACAAGAGAATAGCTTTATCCATCAAAATTATCATAAAGCTATCTCATGAAAAAAAATTGTAGCAAAATGGGAAATCTAATTGAAACGTAGCTAGAGAAAGAGATGCCAGGTGTGCCACATGCTTTAAACAATACCTTTCTTTTTCTCTCTTTCAGTGAAATAAGAAAATCATCCTATACAATATTAGATATTCAAAATTACATAAATAATGGCCAAAAGCGAGTCGTGCATACAGAGAGACAAGTCGGGAAACGATTCGCGTTTTGTTGCCTGCCTTTACTAACTCATTTTTATAAAATATTTCATGAGATATTTCCATTAAACATGACATGCTATAAAGATAGACACTTTCGCGAGTGATTTAGTGAAACGTAAATTGGTGCAGCCATAGATTATTCAAGAATATAAGTTCAAATCCCAGCGCAGGTTCAAATCCTGTTCACAGCAAGGAATAACAGTTGTAACAGTATTACAGTATTATGTAATGAACATTGCCTACGTGTCTTTCTTTCTCTTTTCACGCATGTAAATTACATTTGGATATACTTGTACGTGCAAGACACATATTGTGTGATAGATAACAGTCCTTCAGGCCACTGAAATTAGGTTAAAACTATGAAATAAATCTCTCAAGTTGGATAAAGGACTTATCCACCCTTAGAGATTTATTCCATTATTTTAACTAAATGTCAGTGGTCTTAGTAGGGCTGTTGTCTATCACACAATACGTGTGTCATCCACATGCCTTTCGTAAAAGAATAATATTCTCAAAAAACAAGAAATGAGCAAACGCAACTTCAGCGATATGTAAGATCCACCTGTCATTGTCTTGGATGTAGAATCAAAGAACACAGGGTTCGTCTATATCAAAGTGAAATCCCCCCCATTTAGCAACAGCCTTTACGACACAATGAAAAGGACCATATTCCATGTCATAAAGATTTTAACATATACCTTTCGACCACGTGAATAAGTCCATGTCTTCGCAAGTCAAGGAAAGGATAATTAAGAAAAGATGGGGATCGGGGAATGGACTAACTCACTTTATGTTGTAGACCTGTTTACTTAACATCTATGGTAAAATTAAAATAATTTATCTTCACTTGATTTTTTCTAAGCACGGATCTTCATCACTTTCTTTATAATTTTTGCATGTAAATATTTTTATCAATATTTTACCTTTTTATTGTTTATCATTCTTTAACCATTACTACCTATAATTTTTTATGCATCAATAAATAAAACAGGGACCTATGAGCACCGAATTATAAAGAAGACAGAGGTCATATAATAAGAGATAAGAACTGTCAGAAAAATTAACAAAACCAGAGATCTATAGAACAAGAATATTATTTTTTTAAATCAACGAGACACACCATCTCTAAACATAATTATTTCTGAGCTAAACCTAACTCTGTAGTATTTCTGTTCTATGCTTATGCGTTCTTTCAGAATTTATTAGAATACTGTATTCAGTAACGTTTAAGGAATTTGCTGGTCTGGCTTATAAAATCGGAGAGATAGCAGTGACTGAAAATATTCAAGAAAATTGCCTTGGCAAAGTAAATATTTGATTTAAACACTTTTTACATACTATACTGATGCATAAACAAAACTGAGTCGGTAAAAAGCATTACCAATGCATTAGCAAGTTATCAGATCGTTAAACAAATGAAAAATAACCAATAGATTATTCACCAATGAATGTGTCAAACTAAATAATAGAATTTTTAATAAAAGCATCATTCCACAGTCATTTTAGCTATGGTGTCTAAGTGGTTAAGGAGATGGGCTCTGCCCGCACAGGTTCGAATCCTGTCTAGAGATGGATCATTATAAGCTAGGAAAACAATTACGTTCAGACTCTTTCTACGCATTCTACATTTGCGCTAATCCTGTATGTCTACGTAGAGCCGCTTTACATAAAAATGTGTAGACTTTACACACGGGTGCAAATACATACTTAGAAATGTTGTAAATGTATAAACACTTCTAACGTTATATATTCGTGTATGTATATATATATATATATATATATATATACATACATATATATATACATACATATATATGTATATGTATATGTATATATATATATATATATATATATATATATATATATATATATATATATATATATATATATATATATATATATATATATATATATATATATATATGTACTTCCTTAAACACACGGCTGCACTCGTCTGTGCGTGTGATACCTTAAATACTTGACCTAAATTTTCTATACACCTTGACATCACTTCTGAATAATTTACCTGCATCATTTTCAGCATACTTAATTTCATATAAGTGACCCAGTTTATACTTTAGCAACTCGTTACCTTACTTCTTTTTACGAGAAATGAGTAATGGGTTTAACCATTTGGTAAAACTAATGAAGGACTTCCTCTGATAATTTACCGCACCTGTTTTGTTATGAATTCATACATTTTTGCAGTGGTTACATAAGATACATACTTATAGTGAAGTTCGTTTTAGTTTACTCTTACGAGTGGACTTTCATTTAGACGACCCTATTGCATGTGTGTGTGCGTGTGTGTGTGCATTTGTGAATATCCACAGTTAATTACAATATAGTTATCTACAATTATTTACAAAACAAATATCTACAATTAATTACAACATAATTATATACAATTATTTATAATGTAAATATCGACAATTAATAACAATATAATTATTTAAAATTGTTTACAATGCAAATATCTATAGTTAATTACAATGTAAATACATTCAATTATTTATAATGTAAATATCTACAATTAATTACAATACAAATATCTACAATTTTTTACAATGTAAATGTCTACCTAAATAAGTAAGTAGAATCGAATTTTCACTTTATTACAGCTTAGAGATTAGTAGGCCTTTGATATGAAATTCCCCAACATACCTTTTTCCCTTTTTTTCACATTGTAATCTCAAGTGCCAAAATAAAAATGAAGCCATTTAATAAAAATATTTGATGGAAAAGTCACGATAAAGAGTATAGTCATGTTTATCATTTTTATTTCAGTCTATCTGTTCACAGAATGAATTCTCCATCAGTTGATGATATTGCTGTACATTTTGATATAAAACCATTGTCTTCCGCTGTGGACAGGATTCGAACCTGTGCGGGCAGAACCCAATGGATTTCAAGTCCATCTCCTTAACCACTCGGACACCACAGCTATAGATATTATGTGTTTTGTGGCATCTATAGACAACATCTGTTGCACAAGTGTTCATTTGTTTTTAGTCCGAAGTGGCGCCTCTCGGCAAAATATTTCCGACGTGATCAAGCATCTTGCCGGCGAATAATTGCAAAAGGAAATTATAGCAAGACACGGTCATCTCTCTTTCATAACGAAAGATGATAAATAACATGGCTTAACCAGTGAGTACA
>JANJGK010007231.1:30000-32469 GCA_039081455.1 Macrobrachium rosenbergii
AAGGAAACGCTCATAGAGGAAAAAGTGGAGGGAGAGAGAGAGAGAGAGAGGAACAGCTTCAGGAGATGAGAGGCTTCTTAGGATTTTGAGACGCTGGAAGCTGAGGGGTTCTAAGGCTTCAATGGAGGTTTGAATAGAAGAGAGAGAGGGATTAGCCTACAGAATTTTTTTTTTTTTTGCTTTATCTATATTTTCTTCCTTTATGTGCGTCAGAGAGAGAAGAAACCGAATGTTAAAATATAAAGTAAATGCCATCAGTAACAATGAAATGAGAGAGAGAGAGAGAGAGAGAGAATTAAAACGTAATCAATATGAACAGCAACACAATGAAAAGACAGAGGTAAATTGCCAGCCAAACGGACAGACAGACAGGTAGGCAGGCAGACAAAACATCCTACAGACACACAGACAAGCGAAGAAAGGACAACTAAAGGAAACAATGTGCATTACCTTGTTGTCCCATCACAGAAACTTAGGAAATGTTTACACGTTTGATGAAGCTTCCTTTCCTTATGGATGTAACACTTTGGGGATTATCGAGAGTTAAATGTTTTTATGGAAGTGAATGGAATGATTCGGAACAGTAATATACTTTTTCGGTCTTTATAACATAAGGAAAAAGTTTTTATAAAATCTCGAAACAAATACAGTCATTTTCGAAATGAATACAATCAACTGATTACATAAGTCAACCATTAGATAGATTAAACAATGTTTGTTACAGCAACTAGCAAATAGTAACCTCTAGGGATGAACTAATATCGACAGGTACTGAATATTCCTTATGGCAAATCTCTTCCAGAGAGTCATATAAATTACATCCGGAACGAATGTAATGCACATGATCAAATTTGTCGAGAATGAAAATTCTGTATCTCCTCGACGAGATCGTTGAGGCTCTTCACTCGACGTGTGAAAGACGTCTGGGCATCATTATCTAACCGTTTCACACAGCCTAGTGCCGACTGCAGTATTGAGAAGGGTAGTGAGAGGTTGTGGGTGGGGGCGGGGTTTTGGGGGCGAGGAAGAGGAAGTGCAGTGGAGTTGGACTGTGGGTTGGGGGATGGGGTTTGGTAGGGATGCTGTGGGGGAGAGGAGGTTGGGGAGAGAAGAGGGTGTAGAGGAAAAAACTGATGAGATGGGTGTATGGATGCTAAGGAAGGAAGGGTGAGGGAGAAGACTGATAGGAATAGGGTAAGAGACAGAGATGGCGGCAAGGGGAAGAGAAGAGTGCCTAATGAAGGGGAAAGAATAAAGGGAAGAAAGATTATAAACAGTTTTAGTAGAAGAAGAAGAAGAGGAAGAAGAACAAGAAAAAGCAAGGACAGTGGTGGTGAGGGGAGATTACCAGGCAAGCATCTCCTTCATCTGCCATCGATTGACCCCTTGTCTGCCGCTGCTGCTGCTGCTGCTTCTGCTGCTGCAGGAAAGAACGGAAGAGGAAGGAGAGTTCCTGCTAGCATTAGTATTCTAGCTGCAGGAGTCTCTTTTCCCTCCCCAGGCCGCTGACACCGCCGTGCTCATGGCCCTCCTGCTCTCACTATTAGTCCGGCCTTCGGTTCAAATGAATTTTCGTCTCGTGTTCGCGAATCGGGAATACGACAGAGAGAGAGAGAGAGAGAGAGAGAGAGAGAGAGAGAGAGAGAGAGAGAGAGAGAGAGAGAGAGATGTAAAAGAGATTATCAGGTCATCACTTTGATTTATGGATTATCCTATTTGTCTGCGCTATCAGTATAAGCATAACATTGGCCGGTTAGCTTTAGGAAGAACAAATGATGAAATAGAATAAAACCGACGAATTAATGAAACTGTTTCCCTTTAATTTCCTGAGAAAAAAAAATGAAAAATAATAATATCGATGAGCGTATATTTACAAGCAATAATGGATGTAAGTATTAGAGAATAATATACAATTTGAACTAATGATAACTGCGAATATAAATTTGCAGTTGGTAAAATTTTTACATGGAACTGTTTTACTAATCTGAAACTTTGAGATAATGAGGTTTCTTGATTTTTTAATACTTTTTCCTCTGTCATAACGATTTTATTTTATAAGTTCTAAATTGAATAATGAAATATCTCGTCCCCACAAGTCTAAGGAAGAATGGTGAACTTCATTTCTTAAAGACATTATTGCCGAAAAACTTATTGAAATTGTACGATATTTCAGGAGCCTTAATATTAGTCAAAATTTATTGCTAAAAATGGAAAAAAATCATAACTAAGAAATTGACCAAAGTGAGAGGAAGAGACTTTTATCGGAGGTTACCATTTCGAAGAAGCTTCGTTTATTCCAGTTACTCTAATATAGAATAAATGTAATGTGAAAACTCTGTTTTATTCTTTTATATGTCGGTCATAAAATAGCTTCTATTATTACAAAACAGCTTAACTAAAGAATTCCCAGTGGAGTTCACAGTCTTAAAAGACATGCTCTGAAGTATGTGCATTGAAAAACGCATCAAA
>JANJGK010007233.1:5000-7500 GCA_039081455.1 Macrobrachium rosenbergii
AAATTGTCACAAATTGATACGCGATTGTCACGTTTGATGATTGTCTCTCGTTAATTGATGCAGTGTGGAGGAGGAGGAGGAGGAGAGGAGGAGGAAAGAGAGAGAGAGAGAGAGAGAGAGAGAGAGAGAGAGAGAGAGAGAGATTTTGTAAAGTAGAACTAAAGAGAGGATGATTAAACCTTTATAAAACAGAGATGATATATATACATACATATATATATATATATATATATATATATATATATATATATATATATGAGAGAGAGAGAGAGAGAGAGAGAGAGAGAGAGAGAGAGATTCTGTTGAGAAGGCCTAAAAACAGAGAATGATTAAGCCATTACAGAGAGAGAGAGAGAGAGAGAGAGAGAGAGAGAGAGAGAGAGAGAGATTTTATAAAGTGGAACTGAAAAGAGAAAGAGATTGATTAAATAATTACAAAGTTGAGTTGACGAGTGTGTGTGTGTGAGAGAGAGAGAGAGAGAGAGAGAGAGAGAGAGAGAGAGAGAGAGAGAGAGAGAGAGAGAGAGAGAATAATTAAAACCTTACAAAACAAATAACAATCGCATTTCAAACTGAATTATTCAGCAAAAATATAAAATTCGAACCAAGTCTATTACTTTCCGATATGCCTTCGGACAAATTTATGCGCAAACTGGCAAAATAAATTTGGAATCTAGTTTGGAATCTAGTTTGGAACCTCTCCGCTGAGAATTGGAATTGTAGTTGGAGCCCGTCGAATCAAGTACTCCCAAATTTTGGGGGCGGGTGGGCTAAAATATTTGGGTGTAATGCACAGCTATTTATTTACGATCGATGGCGAGGTCGCGCTGTGATGTTTATCCCGGGGGAGAAATTTTGACAGTAATATATTTTGCCGATATTTTATGTTATTGGAGCCACGCTTTATTGTAATTGCTGTAACTAGGAGTTTATTTTGTTCTCACCATTTTATTATCATTTTGTCATAATTTGTTATATATGTACTTACAATGTATATATATATATATATATATATATATATATATATATATATATATATGATTTATTTCAAAAAAATATAATAGTTTTTCACGTCACCCTAAAATACATAAAGATATATATACATGAAAATACATAAAAATATAAATACACATCCGAGAAACTATTGCATTCCTTTGCAAATATTGCACCTCTCACTCTCTCTCTCTCTCTCTCTCTCTCTCTCTCTCTCTCTCTCTCTCTCTCTCTCTCTCTCTCTCTCTCTCTCCTTCTCCTTCCCGGGACCCCAGTCGCTAATTCAGATTGCACTGACCTGAGACCTGTGTTTTGTGTGCTAACACAAACCAGCGACCTGGTCTGGTCTTGTGACCTAGTTTTCAGACAGGCGATGCGAGCGAGCGAGCGAACTCTCGTGCTAAAATTGTCGCTTGGAAATTCGGCGACGAAGAGAATCCGTAGGCTTTTCAGGCATGCTTTTGCGTGCTTTTGCTTCAAGCACGCTTTTGTGTGATTTATTTACGTGAGGGAGAGTCGAGTAGACTGCGGTTGGTAGGTTGGTCGTTAGTGATATATATATATATATATATATATATATATATATATATATATATATATATATATATATATATATATATATATATATATATATATATATATATATATATATTATAATATATATATATATATATATAAATATTATATATATATATATATATATATATATATATATTCTTACAAGAGAAAGGCAACGAGAGGGAACATTTATTGAGCTGCAAAAGGGAATGCAAAAGTTGAAAGCAAAGGAAATTGTCGTTGAGGAACAGAAAAAGCTAATAGAATTATGGAGGGAAATAGAAAGGAAAAGTGAAGAATTCTATTGTATTTACAAACAAACGTTCGAGTGCGAATTATTTGCTGAAAAAAAGGGGGATTTAATGGTACTGTGAAATTTTTAGTAAAGAAGATTTGTGATCAGAATATACAATATATATACATTCCTAATACCCTTCAATAAATCTTCTTCAATTCTCTGATCGCTAATCCTCTTCACTAAAGATTTTCCAATATCTACAAACAATTTTTTTTTTAGCAAATAATTCACACGCGAACTTTTGTAAATACAGTCAAATTCTTTAGCTATTTCTAATCTCTTCCCATAATCCTATTACCTTCTCTGTACATCTACAGCAAAGTTCCTTAATTTCAATCTTTTGCTTCTCTTTTGTAGCTTAGTAAAATAATCCCCGTAGTTAAATTATCTTTGTAAGGATAAAGGGGATTCTTTTTTTGCTTTGTCAGTTTCGACTCTGGTCAAAGCAAAGGTAATATGTCGGATGCTATTTTAGTTTTCTGTAAAAGAAAACTATTGTCCCGGCTTTGTCTGTCCGTCCGCGCTTTATCCTGTCCGCACTTTTTCTGTCAACCCCCGGATCTTAAAAACTACTGAGGCTAGATGGCTGCAAATTGGTGTGTTGATCATCCATCCTCCAGTCATCAAAAATTCTAAATTGCAGCCTTCTAG
>JANJGK010007233.1:22500-32457 GCA_039081455.1 Macrobrachium rosenbergii
TGTATGTGATTCCAGAACTACAGTTTTATTAATCTGAGATTCCAGAACATTACACTTTTAGTTTTCTGCAAAAGAAAACTATTGTGCCGGATTTATTTGTCCGTCCGCACTTTATTCTGTCCGCACTTTTTTCTGCCCGCCCTCAGATCTTAAAAACTACCGAGGTTAGAGGGCTGCACATTGGTATGTTGATCATCCACCCTCCAGTCATCAAGCATACCAAGTTGCAGCCCTCTAGCCTCCTCAGTAGTTTTTATTTTACTTATGGTTAAAATTAGCCATAATCGTGCATCTGGCAACGACATACAGCATCATACCGAGACCACCGAAAGATAGATCTGTTTTCGGTGGCCTTGATTATACGCTGTACAGAAAACTCGATTTTTTACTTGTTTCAAGGTGTCAGTAACTCAAAAATTTCCAACCAGGTGACACTCCCGGAAGATTTGACGACAATTTATTGGTGCAAGCTCTTCAAGATTCCTCCAATGCCCCAGAAGACTCACGTAATCGGGGTAAGTGATTGTTTGCAGTTGCTAATTGAAGGTGTTTCTCTATCTGTAAATATATATAAAAAAAATTGATTTGTGTTATGTTTAGTTTTTAAATTTAAATTTGTGTATTTTTATCATTTTTCATTTTCATTTTTTAATCTTTTATTCCAGTTTATTATTATTATTATTATTATTATTATTATTATTATTATTATTATTATTATTATTATTATTATTGGTTACAAATTCGTCCAGTTATTGTGTAGAGTGTATTTCAAACATCTGCACACATGCAAAGAGCACAAATGTGTACTAACTGTATACATGCATACATACTTATGCACACATAAAGTATACATACATTATATATATATATATATATATATATATATATATATATATATATATATATATATATATATATATATATGTATGTATGTATGTGCGTGTATATGTGTATGTGTATGTGTATTAACAAACACATCCCACAGTATGTTCCACTGATATCCAAGGACAACATCCAACATGTCCACCACATTCTTCTGTACGAGTGTCATCTCCCAGAAAGTGACAAATATTTCGAAAGATGGATCGACGTCGATGGAGCCCAATGCTTCGGTGCCAACATGCCCGTCTCCTGGAGGTACTGCACCAGCCCTCTGGTAGCCTGGGCTGTTGGTGGTGAAGGTGAGGAGAAATCTGGGGTTCTGGTAAAATCAACACTGAAAAAATGTTAAAACTCCTAATGTATCTTTTGTACAAGTCCCCTCATAGCCTGGGCTGTTGGTGGTGAAGGTCAGGAAAAATCTGAGGTTCTGGTAAAATCAACACTGAAAAAATGTTAAAACTCCTAATGTATCTTTTGTACAAGTCCCCTCTTAGCCTGGGCTGTTGGTGGTGAAGGTCAGGAAAAATCTGAGGTTCTGGTAAAATCAACACTGAAAAAATGTTAAAACTCCTAATGTATCTTTTGTACAAGTCCCCTCATAGCCTGGGCTGTTGGTGGTGAAGGTCAGGAAAAATCTGAGGTTCTGGCGAAATCAATAATGAAAAAGTGTTAAAACTCTTAATGTGTTTTTTGTACCAGTCCCCTGGTAGCTCGGGCTGTTGGTGGTGAAGGTCAGGAAAAATCTGAGGTTCTGGTAAAATCAACACTGAAAAAATTTTAAAACTCCTAATGTATCTTTTGTACAAGTCCCCTCATAGCCTGGGCTGTTGGTGGTGAAGGTCAGGAAAAATCTGAGGTTCTGGTAAAATCAACACTGAAAAAATGTTAAAACTCCTAATGTATCTTTTGTACAAGTCCCCTCATAGCCTGGGCTGTTGGTGGTGAAGGTCAGGAAAAATCTGAGGTTCTGGTAAAATCAACACTGAAAAAATGTTAAAACTCCTAATGTATCTTTTGTACAAGTCCCCTCATAGCCTGGGCTGTTGGTGGTGAAGGTCAGGAAAAATCTGAGGTTCTGGTAAAATCAACACTGAAAAAATGTTAAAACTCCTAATGTATCTTTTGTACAAGTCCCCTCATAGCCTGGGCTGTTGGTGGTGAAGGTCAGGAAAAATCTGATGTTCTGGTAAAATCAACACTGAAAAAATGTTAAAACTCCTAATGTATCTTTTGTACAAGTCCCCTCATAGCCTGGGCTGTTGGTGGTGAAGGTCAGGAAAAATCTGAGGTTCTGGTAAAATCAACACTGAAAAAATGTTAAAACTCCTAATGTATCTTTTGTACAAGTCCCCTCATAGCCTGGGCTGTTGGTGGTGAAGGTCAGGAAAAATCTGAGGTTCTGGTAAAATCAACACTGAAAAAATGTTAAAACTCCTAATGTATCTTTTGTACAAGTCCCCTCATAGCCTGGGCTGTTGGCGGTGAAGGTCAGGAAAAATCTGAGGTTCTGGTAAAATCAACACTGAAAAAATGTTAAAACTCCTAATGTATCTTTTGTACAAGTCCCCTCATAGCCTGGGCTGTTGGTGGTGAAGGTCAGGAAAAATCTGAGGTTCTGGTAAAATCAACACTGAAAAAATGTTAAAACTCCTAATGTATCTTTTGCACAAGTCCCCTCATAGCCTGGGCTGTTGGTGGTGAAGGTCAGGAAAAATCTGAGGTTCTGGTAAAATCAACACTGAAAAAATGTTAAAACTCCTAATGTATCTTTTGTACAAGTCCCCTCATAGCCTGGGCTGTTGGTGGTGAAGGTCAGGAAAAATCTGAGGTTCTGGTAAAATCAATACTGAAAAAATGTTAAAACTCCTAATGTATCTTTTGTACAAGTCCCCTCATAGCCTGGGCTGTTGGTGGTGAAGGTCAGGAAAAATCTGAGGTTCTGGCGAAATCAATAATGAAAAAGTGTTAAAACTCTTAATGTGTTTTTTGTACCAGTCCCCTGGTAGCCCGGGCTGTTGCTGGTGAAGGTAAGGAAAAATCTGAGGTTCTGGTGAAATCAGTAATGAAAACATGTTGTAATTCTAGATTTTTCTCTAGAGAAACTGGGAGGATTGATATTCCTATTTGTTAATGACTTATTTGATTCATTTGCTTATTGAAAAAGTATTAAATACCTAAATTTATCTTTTTAACCAGTCCCCTCATAGCCTGGGCTGTTGTGGGTGAGGGTGAGGAAAAATTGGAGTTCTGGTGAAATCAATAGCGAAAATGTGTTACAATTAAAATTCTATTTTAGAGAAATTGAGAGGATTAAAATTCACTTTGATAATGAAAAAATTATAATTGCTCAATCTAATATTATTAAAGACATTCAAATTTTATACTGATGATAAAAAATATTATTCATACTTTTCCCAAAATCACATTCATACATAACCCACATCTCTATCAATACTGATAAAATTATGAAAAAAAGTATTAGGCAAATAATACCAACACTGCTTTTACCATCCCATCTCAAGTGTCACTTTTCCTCACACTCACCAGGCAACATGGTACCAGAGAACATCGGCTTCCCACTGGGAGAGGAACACGGGGGAGCCACTTACTTCATGATGGAGTTGCATTACGACAATCCTAATCTCAGGAAAGGTCTGGTATTGTGAACTCTGTTTTTTTTTTTTTAATTTTCAATTATTATGTCCTCTGTTTCTTGAACTGTTTAATTTTGAGTTAATTGCCTGTTTATTGTTGTGGGACTAATTAAGACGATTTAGGTTGCTCTCTTGGTAGAGTATTGTGAATTTTGTTTTTTTAATTTTTAGTTATTATGCCCTCTCTTTCCTGAACTGTTTAATTTTGAGTTAATTGCCTGTTTATTGTTGTGGGATTAATTAAGATTCTTTAAGTTGCTCTCTTAAAAAATATATACAGTATATATATATGCATACTATATACATCTAAATATACTATACATATACATATACACATACATATACATAATTTCTCCCAACAGGTGTAGTGGACAATTCAGGCCTGAGAGTATTCTACACAGAGAACCTGCGTCCAGTTGATGCTGGCATATTGATACTTGGCCACAAAGTATCGCCTATGCAAATAATCCCACCAAGGCAGCATTGGTTCAGTACTGGGATCTGCAGTAGTGGCTGTACTGCTAAAGTAAGTATTATTATTATTATTATTATTATTATTATTATTATTATTATTATTATTATTATTATTATTATTATTATTATTATTCAGGAGATAAGCGCTGTGCATGTGGGTTATTATTATTATTATATTTATAATTTTTATTATTATTATATTCAGGACATAAGCACTGTTCATGTTTATTATTATTATTATTATTATTATTATTATTATTATTATTATTATTATTATTATTATTATTATTATTATTATTATTCAGGAGATAAGCACTGTTCATGTTGATTATTATTATTATTATTATTATTATTATTATTATTATTATTATTATTATTATTATTATTATTATTATTATTATTATTATTCAGGAGATAAGCACTGTTCATGTTGATTATTATTATTATTATTATTATTATTATTATTATTATTATTATTATTGTTATTATTATTATTATTATTATTATTATTATTAATATTATTATTATTATTATTAATACCTTTCAACATAAATAACAAATAATAAAAATCAAATTCCGATATAACAAATACCTTATCTCTCTCTCTCTCTCTCTCTCTCTCTCTCTCTCTCTCTCTCTCTCTCTCTCTCTCTCTCTCTCTCTCTCTTATCCAGCAACTACCCGAGACGGGCATCACCATATTTGCGGGCATTCTCCATTCCCACCTCCTGGGCAGGAATATAACTTTGAGACACGTCAGAGAAAATAAGGAATTACCTGTTGTTATCAGAGGTATGATTTAATTTGTTTTTTTTTTTCTTTTTTTCTTTTTGATTTATGTTTATATATTTTTTCTTGTCGTAGAGTTTAATGTTTATGTTTTTTATTTATTTTTTTACTGTTTTAAATAAATATTGAAAGGGAATGTATAAATTATGTATATATGTACATATATATATAAGCATATATATATATATATATATATATATATATATATATATATATATATATATATATATATATATATATTGTGTGTGTGTGTGTGATAACAAAATATTCATACTTTCTCCATGTGGTAAAGTCATGAGAAAAGAATGTTTTTCATTTATATATATATATATATATATATATATATATATATATATATATATATATATTTATCCTAAAAGTTTTTAAACTATAACTATATATAATATATATATTATATATACATGTATGTATGTATGTATGTATGTATGTATGTATGTATGTATGTATGTATGTATGAACGTAAGTGTATGTCTGTCTGTCACTTAGAGACTTCAGTCACCAAATTAGAGAGTAAACATTTGTAACATTTGTACCAATAAAATGCACACCACACATCAATATTCCCATTCCCTAATTGCACTCTACATTATGATCCTGAACTAGTGAAAAATATGGTTTTAAAACCTCCTTTTTTAATGATTATTTTATTAATCAGATCTCAGCTACGACTTCAACTTCCAAGAAATCCGGAATCTGAAGAAGGAATCGACTGTTTTGCCGGGAGACATATTGATCACGGAATGTGGTTTAGATTCCACGTCGCGAACCAATGCAACTTTCGTATGTGTTCCACGACCTTTTAGTAAAGATACAATTCGAGTTTGATGAGATAAATGTAACGTTTGTGTCACTCTGATATCTAGTTTTTTGTTGTAATTATTCTTTATTCAAAATTCAAAATTCAAAAGATGAAAACAAACTTTTTTGTATTAGCTGATGAAGGCAAATTTCTAAAGGAAATATTATTTCGTAAAACATCTTTCTTAGCATAAAAGTTATTAGATTAGAGTATAGATAAAGTTATAATTACTACAAAGGTTAATCAGAGATAATCTTTTGTCAATCTATTCACGTAATCTTTCATGCACTACGAGTTACTTTCAGCAAGAATAACCTACCATCCATTTCGGGGACCATGAATCATCGTTTTTCTCAAATATCTTTCAAACTAATTATCTGATCGAAATGGTACTTTGACGTAGTGTACGAGACACCTCCCGCTAATTTTTGGTAATATAGTGATTTGTCAAATGGTGTTAGTTAAGGCGTTTACTCTTGACTTTCAATGGCAAAATCGCATGAGTCAGCAGGACCATTCTACGCAATCGAACGTCCACTATCCCCCATAGACAGGAAAGGCAGGTTGGTTACGGGCTGCTCCATGAGCAAGAGCCCGTGCTGGCATAAGGCCAGCTTAATCAATAACAACAGGGAGGGGGCGGAGATAGGGAGGCAGGGAAAGTGGGTTGAGGGAGGGATGAGGAGGGGAAGGGAGAGGGAGGGACGGGATGGGTGATAAAGGACGGATGAATGCATAGTTTGGCGATGATTGGCAACACCATACAAGTCAAGAGTAAACGCCTTAACTGAAACCATTTGATAATACATTTATACTACCAAAAATTAAGTCAAGGGTAAACACCTTAACCCCTTAACTAAAACCATTTGCCAGTGCACTATATCACCAAAAATTAGCGGGAGGGGTCTTGTACACTGTGCCAAAGTACCATTTCGATCAAATAATCAGTTTGAAAGACATTTGAGAAAAAACGATGACTCGCGGTCCCTGAAATCGATAGTAGTTTCTACTTAAATATAACTGAGGAATTCCTGTATCAAACTGGTATGAATTTTTATCTCAAAATAAGGATGGAAGCTGTACTTTAATTAATAAGTTTCTATTTAAATGTAACTTGAGGAAGTACTGTATCTAATTCTCCTCCTTGACGTCGTCAGCAACCTAGAGGTTGCGACGCCAGTTTCAGTAGCCATAAATCACTCAATCAGTCAATCTCTTCCCCCAAAAAGGGAGGTTTTGGCACGGGTGAAGAAATGTGTCTCGCTTTCATGTTTTATTACCCTCGCACTGAACTGGCCTACTGTGCGTCTGGGCCATCGACCAAGAGTCTCTTCAATGCCCTGGGTATTGAGGAAGTCTACCCACCTAAAGGACAGTGAGTGCCCCAAGCATAAATGTTAGATCGCACGTATGTAAATACTGTATGTATATACATGCATGCATGCACATGCACATATATGATCCTGTTTCTTTATTGTTGACCTGGGAAATGAAATATGTATTTGGTGGCTAGTTGACTGTTATGGGGTATAAAGAAGTAGAAGGATGGAAAGGGGCGAGGACTTAAGTTGTAGCAAGATTAGTGTCAGTAAAAGGAAGGAATAGAGTTTGACAAGATGGTTCATTCATGTGGGGAGAATGGGAAACAATGAGTCACACACATGGAAACAGATACAAATGCACGTATATCCTTTTTATCTTCTGTTGAACCTGAGCTGTGAAACATGTACCTGATGGTTAGCTGACTGCATTGGGATGTAAAGGAGCAGAAGAATAATTGAAAGGGTGAAAACTGAAGTAGGATTGAGGAGATTAGAGTAAGTGAAAAGATGGGTTATAGAGTTTGACAAGATGGTTCAGTCATGTTGGAAGAATGGGAAACAATAAGTGGTCTAGTATGGATATAGAACACTATGGAAGTTTTCTGCACAGAGGGTTCATCCATGAACAGCTCAGGAAAAATGAGTTAGAAGGATTCTGCCGAGCCATAAAATTAGCTTAGGAACATTCGATCCCAGAGGGCTGGTTCTAAACACGGCAAAACGGTGATTCATCTACACCGTTTTGCTGTGTTTAGTACTAGCCCCTGGTGGATCAAATGCACTTGGGGACATTTGATCCCCCAGGGACTGGTACTAAACATGTGAAACACATTTGACCTCCCAGGGCTAGTACTAAACACGGCAAACAGTGTAGCACTGTTTGCCGTGTTTAGTACTAGCTCTGAGGGGTCAAATGTGTTTAGCACTAGCCTCTGAAGGGCCAAATCATGTTTTGCCATGCTTAGTACTAGCCCTGAGGGGTCAGATGTGTTTTGCTGTGCTTAGTACCAGCCCTTAAGGGGTCAAATGTGTTTTGCTGTGTTTAGCACTAGCCCCTGAGGTGTCAAATGTGTTTTGTTGTGTTTAGTACTAGCCCCCAAAGGATCAAAACTCCCTAAGTGCATTTGATCCCCCAGGGGCTAGTACTAAACATGGCGAAACACACTTGACTCTGCATGGGCTAGTACTAAACACAGCAAAACATTGTAGATGAATCACTGTTTCTACATGTTTAGTACTAGCCACTGTAGGGTCAAAACTCCCTAAGTGCATTTGATTCCCCAGGGGCTAGTACTAAACATGGCGAAACACATTTAACTCCCCATGGGCTAGTCCTAAACGCGGCGAAACAGTGTAGACGAATCACTGTTTTGCCGTGTTTAGTACTAGCCCACAGGGATCAAATGTCCCTAAACAAATTGGTCATTTCACAATTTCCCTGATTTCACAAATTCCCTGTAACATATACACAATAATTACAACACTGTAAATATAAAGAATTGTTGTATAAAATATGGAAAAATTAAAAATATTAAATCTTGCTAATGATAAATTATTAAAATTATTATTTCATTTTTTTTTTCAGGAAACCTGGCTCTACCAACGAGTAAGTACCGTAGAACAAATAGATTGAAGATAATTTTTCTTTTGTGGAAATAATATGAAAACCTGTCTTCCAAATTACCACTTGCTCTAAATCTACTTAGCCACAGGGGGGGGGGGGGACCATTCTCATTATAATATCTGGTATGAAACACTATATAACAAGTAAAAAATGAGCCGAAGTTTCTTCGACGCAGTCGAGTTTTCTCTGCAGCGTATAATCAAGGCCGCCGAAAATAGATATATCTTTCGGTGGTCTCGGTATAATGCTGTGTGAGCAGCGGTCCATGAAACTTTAACCACGGCCAGGTGGTGGACTGTGCAATATCGTTGTCAGAAGCACGATTATGGCTAACTTTAACCTTGAATAAAATAAAAACTACTGAGGCTGGAGGGCTGCAATTTGGTATGCCTGATGATTGGAGGGTGGATGATCAACATACCAATTTGCAGCCCTCTAGCCTCGGTAGTTTTTAAGATCTGAGGGCGGACAGGAAAAACTAATAACAGGATCAGAAAGAGAGAGTTTGTTTTTTTTACACTTTTAAAGGTTTGGAATTGACGTGGATGCTGAAACTCAGCTGGCAGACGGACTGAGATCAGGAACAGCTCAGAACAAGATGGGCAAGGTCGATTTTGTGCAGTTGTTCCGCGGGATCGTCGTGAAGTCTCCTGCTAGTGAGTACTTTTACTGTACCTCCTTTCATATTCTCTCTCTTCCACCTTACTTTCCTCAACCCTCTAATGACAATTGATTCTAGTGCAAATGGTTTGAGGTTTTCCTCCTGTTACACCTTTCAAACCTTTTCGCTGTCAATTTTCGCTTCAGCGCTGAATGACCTCGTAGGTCCCAGTGCTTGGCTTTTGGCTTAAATTCTGTATTCAATTCAATTCGTGTTGTGAGTAAGGAATATTTACTGATATATAAAGAAATATAATTAAAATATTACTAGTTTCAGTAGTGATAATATGTAGTATATATATATATATATATATATACTATATATATATATATATATATATATATATATATTGTATATATATATATATATATATATATATATATATATATATATATATATATATATATATATATATATATAGTATATATATATATATAGTATATATATATATATATATATATATAATATATATAGTATATATATATATATATATTATATATATATATATATATAGTATATATATATAGTATATATATATATATATATATATATATATATATATATATATATATAATATATATATATATATATTATATATATATATATATATATAATATATAATATATATATATATATATATATATATATATATATATATATATATAATATATATATATATATTATATATATAATATATATAGATATATATATAGTATATATATATATAGTTA
>JANJGK010007234.1:10000-25000 GCA_039081455.1 Macrobrachium rosenbergii
CCTCTCAATCCCATATTAGCTTCTCTTGATCGTTGTAAAACCGTTTTGACTGGATGCATCTCAGCATCAACGTCGGCGCAGCCTCAGCCCTGACCTCTGCGGTGACCCGTGTTGACCTCTGCCGTGACCTCTCCATCCCTTCCTTTTGACCTCGTGGCCCTGCCTCTCGCCGGATAAACATCAGCTGTCGCGAACTAACAACGTCATTATTCGTGTCCTTTGGGGTTTGGGCATATTGGCCCCGGGCAAAGGTCGAAGGTCAGACAGAGGTCACCGTGACTTATTCATTATTAATTGTGTATTTTTCTGCCGTAATTCTTGTGGGTGGGTGTCGAATATTTAATAATTTTTTTTCTTTTTTTCATACCAATAATATTTGAGCTTGTGATACAGTAATCGTGTTTAAATTAATGTAAGGCGATTATAAATAATTTATTAGAATGGAAAATAATGTTCAGTTGATTTTTTTTCATAATTTATGAGGCTGCTGTCGTGTTTCGTGTATATGACTTTTAATCGCAGTGTAATGATTTGAAATGCTTTTTGTGATTTTATATTTCAGTGTAATGAATATGAAATGTTTTTTGTGATTTTACAATCCGAGAGTATTTGATGAAAGCATCTGATATTTATGTGACGCGTTTATTTTGCAATCAGAAACTCGATGAAGCCTTGCTGTTTTATTTCCGTGGTCATGACACATTCATTACGTTTTAATAATATTTCTCGTCGTGCGCTGCTTTTTGTAAATGTAATTCTTTTGTCTTTTACCTGCTGATTTTCAATACTTTATTCGACGTCGTGAAATGTCATTGATGTGATCTTTTATTTACAATAGCTGATACGCTGCTGAAAGTAAAAAAAAAATTGTAATACCTTTTTTATCAGCTGTTGTAGTCAGTTCTTTACAATGTATTTCTCTGTTGTTTCTCTTCGTTACTTATGAGTAGCCGTTGTATTGGTTGCTGATTTTTTTTTTTTTTTTTTTTTTTTCTGTTTCAGCCAAATAGAGATACTTCTTTGTCTTCAGCTTTGCCCATTTCTATACGGGGTCGCTGTTTCCTCTCAGCCTTCTCCATCTTCCTCTGTCCCAGTGCATCCTGACTTTTTAAACCTTTCTCCCGCATGTAATTTGCTGTTTTATCCTTCCAGCAGAACTTTGGCTTCCTCTTCTTCTCCTTCCTTCCACCTCCATGCTCTTACTAACCCTTTTCCCACATATGATCTTCTTCTCTTCTTTACCTGGCAAATAAAGAAGTTTATTCAGAGTCCGAGAAATATTTCTGCTTGCCCCCTTTTTTTTTTTTACATACTGTACCTTATATTAACTCACTTTGCGCCAGCTCATCCACTGACTGTAATGATAGTTGTGTACCCCTATTCAAGCGTCATTGTCGTTTTGTTCAAGTGGGCCTTAAGTACCATAACTAAGCTACTTCAGAAGTACCGTACCCCGTCGTCAGCATCGCCTTCAGCGCCGTGTGACACAAAGGGCCTCGGTGAAATAGCACCAATTAGGCTATGTCTGTCTTGTGCTCTCATTCTACAAATGTACTCTCGTTCCCAGCTTCTCGTATCATATATCTCATCCAAAGTGTACATGATCTGTTTGAAAATGAGCAATTTTTGGTTCGAATCAGCTTGCCTACTGCGTTTTACAGCCTATGATTTTGTGTGAATAAGAATGGTAGTTGACTCTGCTTAATTCTGCAGACATTCGATTCTGATATTTGTTGTAGAAGTCGAGTTTGGGACAGTTTAGTATTGAAGGAGTTGATACCCTTATGTTTATAGTTGTTTATATATATGTCTCTGATATAAAGGAATCAAAACCAGTTTTTTGTGAATACTGCTTTGGTAACGGATCATGTTGACAAACATAATGGAGAAATTTTGAAGTTATGAACATGCTTAGAGTACCAGATATAGGCCTAAAGAGAGAAAAAGACTTGAATACTGTGTCACCAAAGCTGTTTATACATGAACTGTACCACGATTACATTTATAAATAACAGTAGTAAGGTCAAGCTAAGCCTCTACCAGCACCTCATCTTATTACATGTGAACATTGAAAAATACAATTTTTCAACCCGTAAACAAAATTGGAGATTATTCTCGTACTTTTTTGTTTCGGAATTCTCAAGTTATATATATATATTAAAAAAAAGGAAAAATTCGCATTGACAGCAATGGAAAGTGAGGAAACAGAACAAGGGTTGCCTTGAGAAGGGAATCAGGTCAATAACTGTCCTTGTAAGATGTGGACCAGCTGAAACCTTTCTTAGGGAAATGAGCAGATGGTTTGTCGGAAAAGTATCCATAAGTAAACCATTCCCCTTTTCTGTGCACAAGAACAGCTAGCGTTAAGCATTATCTCATTGATGTTTAATAATGGTTGGAAAAAGTCAAGATTCCCTAGATGAGAGCTTGGTCAAGTACGATTATTATAGCCGTTCTCTCTCTCTCTCTCTCTCTCTCTCTCTCTCTCTCTCTCTCTCTCTCTCTCTCTCTCTCTCTCTCTCTCTCTTTGTGTGTTTTTATTGTCTGTTGTGATGGTATGGAAGACAAAACAATGAATTTATGGTTTTATATTCTTGGAATCGTTGCCTCCTAAATTTCTGTAATTAATTTATTTCCATCCTTTACATAAATAACTGCACTTGCAGGATCGGGAAACATAATAAGTTGATAAAAACTGTCATAAAGCAGAGAAGAGAAAATTATATGGGGAAAAATCCAATTAATTCCTTGTAATGATAGTTTAGCGAAAAACTTTTTATGTACGTTTTATTTTAGACAGGCTGGGAGATTATGTAAGCAGCATTAATCATAATAGCTTAGATTGTGTTAAAAACATGTATATAATTTTTTCTCTGTATGTAAATGTTCTAGAACCCTTAGCAGACGATCGTGACACGGCTCGCAAGACGAAAAAATGTCCTTTGCATGCGTTACGTATGTAATCATGCGTATTATCTCGTAAGATACGCGCCGTCATTCATTTCCCGTACGTACAGTGTCTTTAGCTCGGCCAAGCGTATCATTTGGGCATCGTGGGTTTTACTTAGCGGAGTGCACGTCAACGAGTCAAGTGCACGTGAATGCCTGCACGGCAGTTTATACTTACTGCCTTGTAGCACGCACGGCACGTCATAAGCGAGGTTTTGCAGTTCGCTTTCGGGGCGTCCTTCATATTTTTGGCGTTGAAAGGTCATCATTACAAATAAACCCTGAAGGCTGGTATTGGTGCCTTAAATGTAATACGTGCTGGGTACGCGAGTCTACATATACATATAGGCTATATATATATAATATATATATATATATATATATATATATATATATATATATATATATATATATATATATATATATATATATATATATATATATATATAAATATATATATATATATATATATATATATATATATAAGCATTAAGCTACAAACGTCCTTTAATATCCAATTCGCTCTACCTCGGAAATAATTATACTTTCATATATGTTACCGAAGGGGAATTTTTTAGTTGATAATAAGTTCGTCGTCTCGTGGGCTCGAACCAACGAAAGACAAGAACTCAGGACTACAGTGACGCCTTTACCCCACACGGCCAACTTAACTTATTATCAACTAAAAAATTCCCCTTCGGTAACATATATGAAAATATATTATTTCCGAGGTAGAGCGAATTGGATATTAAAGGACGTTTGTAGCTTAATGCTTGTATATGAATTCACGGTAATGTGATAAACAGATATATATATATATATATATATATTATATATATATATCTATTATATATATATATATATATATATTATATATATATATATATACACACATGTATATATATATATGTATATATGTTTGCAGTATTAATTTTTTCATTCGTTTTTATGAATTACGACAATGATGGCTACATTTGTGTAAAGTATATATTTTAAATATATATTTATTTTATAATGACCCACAATTTTTTTTTATAAAGAATGTCTGACATTTTTAATGCCTTTTGGCCATCGGCCCCATTGTGACCCATTGCTGCTGGAAGGGCCATTAGCCTCGAATCCAACTTCCTTATTTTATCCAGTGTTTGCTTTTATGTTGCGACGAGAAATAGTGAGAAGATTTTTTTTTTGTGATTTACTGAAATGTATTAATGAAAAGCGTGTTTTTTTCCTTACTCATGTTTGGAATTTTTCATTTGGAAAGCAAAAGCTATTCTTACCGTACGCTTTGTTTTTTGTTGGAAATAATGTGCAGTATATAATGCAATAAGTGGTTTTAAATTAATTGATAGGATTGGTCTGTTGATGTAAAACTTGATACGACGTATCTTATTTTCAATATGTTTTATTTAATTACATACGAACATATTTGGTGTTGAAGTTTTTCCATTCGAAAATAACCCTTGGATAACTCACAAAGTGGATTGAGATTATCCTATATGCATTCTTGAGCAATCACAGTAAATCTTAAGCAAATGGATTAATCTTCTTAAAAAATAAAAGCAAGTGACACTGCATTCCCCTTTTAGTTTTCGGTAAAAGAAAACTATTGTGCCGGCTTTGTCTGTCGGTCCGCACATTTTTCTGTCCGTCCTCAGATCTTGAAAACTACTGAGGCTAGAGGACTGCAAATTGGTATGTTGATCATCCACCCTCCAGTCATCAAACATACCAAATTACAGCGCTCTAGCCTCGTTATTTTTTTTTTTTTTTATTTTGTTTAAGGTTAAAGTTAGCCATAATCGTGCTTCAGGCAACGACGTAGGATAGGCTACCACTGGGCCGTGGGTAAAAATTTCATGGGTCGCTGCTCATACAGCATTATACCGAGATCACCGAAAGATAGATCTATTTTCGGTGTCCTTGATTATGAGCTGTAGCGGCTGTATAGAAAACTCGATTGTGCCGAAGAAACTCTCGGCGCATTTTTAACTTGTTTACTTGGGTCCTGGTGCTTAGTATACTCTTATTTTCTCGATGACACCCGCGTTAATATGCCCTCCCTATTTACATGAATTAACTCAAAATTCGTCTAAAGCAAGTAGAGCGTTTATTAGCTCTGTATACCTGCGAATTAATTGCCATCGCAGGTAACCTTAATTATATCCTATTTTTAGAAATTAGTATTATGAGCTAAAGTCACAACAACAGCGATCATCAACGCCTGTTTTTCTTCACTAGAGCGAATGTGCAACACCACATAGCCATCGTTTTAGCTCATTCTTTTTCAATCGTTATAGCTAATGCACTGCTAATTCTTGCCTATCATTATAGGTAATCCACTGCTAATTCTTGCTAATCTTAAAGCTAAGTTACTACTAATTCTTATAATAAATCTTCTGATAATTCATGCTTGTCGTCATAGCTGCTGTAATGCTAATTCTTACAGTTATAGCTAATCCACTGCTAACTTTTTAAGTATCGTTACAGCTAATCCACTGCTAATTCTTGCTCATCGCAAACTGGAAAACAGATGTAATTAGAAGCACAAACAGTTTCGGACCGCCATGCTCCCTCTTCATTGTTTGTGCTTCTAAATATATTTGCGCTCCAACTTGTGTGTGTGTGTGTTTTTTTTTTTTTTTTTTTTTCAAAGATCGATACTAATCTGTTAAAATCTTACCACCTAATCCACTGCTATGTCTTGCTCGTCGCTACAGCTAATCTGATGCTAGTTTTGTTCATTACAGCTAAATCCTGCTCATAGTTATAGCTAATCCTCTGTTTATTCTATTTCATCTATTATAACTACTCAACTGCTAATTCTTGTTCAGTTCATATAGCTAATGCACTGTTAACTAGCTAATCTGATGCTAGTTTTGTTCATTACAGCTAAATCCTGCTCATAGTTATAGCTAATCCTCTGCTTATTCTATTTCATCTATTATAACTACTCAACTGCTAATTCTTGTTCAGTTCATACAGCTAATTCATTGGTAACTCTTACTCATAGTTATATAGCTAACTGTTAATTCTTGCTCATCATTACAGCTACCTACTCCATCCCAGAAACTCAAACAATTTGAGATTAACAGCTCGCTCCACTATTTCTCACGGGCCTGCGCCATTCCTTTTGATCTTTTAAGCGGTAATTAATTTCGGGTGTATATAACATTTCAGTCTCAGGACACTGCCTTAGTAAAGGGTAAAGTGATTTGTGTCTCGGTTGTGATGTAAACTCAATTATACACTTAATGGAACTGATGTTGATTGCTCGGCATTTGAGAACAGAACTACGGAGGTGAATATTTGGAAAATATGAAGGATATTTGGAAAATAGGAAGGTTTGTTTAATTTTCTGACCTACATTTTGTTGGAAAAATAGTAATGCTGAAGGGCTACATTTTTCAATGACTTGTCCAGAGTATTAAGACGAAATGTCTTAATTTTATGTTTAAAACGAAGACCAAAAGTTATTTTGTAATTTACAGCCACCTATTCACTACATATTCTTTGGAAGATTGAATTTCAATTCAGTGGCCCCTGTAGGCTTGTTTCATATGAATAGGGTTGATCTTCTGAATCATAATAATAATAATAATAATAATAATAATAATAATAATAATAATAATAATAATATACTTTTTAAAACAAGCCATGCCACATCAGTGTTGATCAGGATGATGATGATGGGGTGGTAGCAATGGTGAAAAAAGATGGGGAATGTTCATGTTTAAGCTTTTTTTTTTTTATATACCGGTAATTAATATCATCTCTCTCTCTCTTTCTCTCTCTCTCTCTCTCTCCTATACCTATTGTGGCTGACAGACGGAAAAGTTGCACCTCTTCAAGCTTTGCTTATATCATTGGCGAATATCAATCTCTCTCTCTCTCTCTCTCTCTCTCTCTCTCTCTCTCTCTCTCTCTCTCTCTCTCTCTCTCTCTCTCTCCCCTATACCTATTGGGCTGACAGACGGAAACGTTGCCTCTCTTCAAGCTTGCTTATATCATTGACGAATATCATTCTCTCTCTCTCTCTCTCTCTCTCTCTCTCTCTCTCTCTCTCTCTCTCTCTCTCTCTCTCTCTCGGGCTGCCAAAACGGAAACGGTGATGTGTGTGTTTGTGATGTTGACATAGACAGTAAGGAACCCCTGTTGGAGACTGTGGAGGGGCGGAAGGAGTGAGGAGTTGGGGGGGGAGGGGGAGGGGGTGGGAGTATTAGGAGTACAGAGGGGCGAAACAGACAGGCACATGGCCTGCTTGGTTTTTATGGGCGCCCACAAACCCCACACCAACTCCCTCGGATGGGCTACCACGACTATCACTACTCTACCACGAGTCGAGGGAGGCTTGTGTTTACACTCTCTCTCTCTCTCTCTCTCTCTCTCTCTCTCTCTTCTCTCTCTCTCTCTCTCTCTCTCTCTATGTAATTTAATTTAATGTGCCCTTTTTGTTGTCAATGGTGCTTTATCATTATGTACTTCATTTCAGTTCCTGCTGATTTATATCAGCAAGGTTATTCACATGCATATTATATATACACACATATATGCATGTGAAATATATATATATATAGTATATATATATATATATATATATATATATATATATATATATATAAATCTATATATATGAAAAGCCTATAGGTCACTGTGCATTGTAATTCATAGCATACCTGTGACCCTATAGGCTTTTCAGATATATACAGACATATATATATATATATATATATATATATATATATATATATATATATATATATATATAGTATATATATATATTTATATATACAGTGTGTGTGTATGTTTGTATTATGTTGACCTTGTTCATGGTACTCTTCTGTCCGTTCTGTTTATAGCAATTCTGTGATGTGAGAATAATTGGTTTGTGTTCATGTTCGTATGATGTTCTTCAGCTCATGTCAGTAACGACACAATAGGAATTACAATTGTCTTCTACAGCTTTGGCATCGATTCTCTCTCTCTCTCTCTCTCTCTCTCTCTCTCTCTCTCTCTCTCTCTCTCTCTCTCTCTCTCTCTTCTCTCTCTCTCTCTTCTCTCTCTCTCTCTCTCTTTGCTTAAACCCTGACTATTCATTCAGATAAGTATATCATTGTTCCGAGATCGCTTGGGAGATGAAATGAAAAAGATGACGAGTAGACGGAGATGTTTTTCTCTTCCGTTTGCCTACGTTTCAGACTCGCCTCATTTTCAAGGTTAAGACAAAAATTCAGATACAGAATTAGATGAACATTACAGTCTTTAAAAGGAAAATTTAACAAATACAGAATTAAAATTTGTGAACGTTTCATAAACTTGAAAGCAACCAAAACAAAGAATTCCTAACAGCAAAGCTTCATGAAAAGATTTGGAAATTTAAAAAAGATTCAACCACTTAACACGCGTCTAACAACTTATTGTCAGTAAAAACTAAAACGTTCTCCTGACTGTTCGGCATCTTTTTCGGGACACGCACACGCACACACACACACACACACAATATATATAGATATATATGTATGTGTGTGTTGTGTGCGCGCGCGCGCCTTTGGACTTAGCTTTTTTACCTAAATTCTTAGTAGGCCCTATTTCACTTTTTGTAAACATCTGTTAGGTGGGATAATAACTTCTCTTACATATCCCAGAGCCCCCTGCTGTTGTCCAAATTTTGCATCTCTCTCTCTCTCTCTCTCTCTCTCTCTCTCTCTCTCTCTCTCTCTCTCTCTCTCTCTCTCTCTCTTGCAAGCAAATATTATGCAACAGCTACGGTATGTCACATTAGTTCCCTCATTGTCGAGCGGTCGCGCCGTTCCGAATAGGTCTGTTTGCGTCGCGCCGGAGTAGTTAGGGAAGTGATTTGCGTCCGGCGCCGTTTTCATAGCGGCCTGTTTGCTCAAAGGCGACCGTCACAGGTGCCGTTAATGTTGACCGACTCTTTTATTTGTTTGTTTTTTATTTGCCGATTTTTTTTTTTTAGGGGGCTTATGTTTACGACCTCTGATTTAAAGGGAGGATGTTTGATTCCCGGCTGTAACTCTAGTGCAGTAATATTTTTTAATAGTTTTTTTTTTTTTTTTCATAAATCTAGTGCAGTATTTTTTTTAATGGTTTGTCTTTTTTTCGTGAATCTAGTGCAGTATTTTTTTTGTTTATGGGTAGTTCTCTTTTTTTCTTTTTTTCATGGTAATGTTTTTTTTCCTTGGCAAGAGTTTCTACATCCCTTTTTTCATAGGAAATGTTTTTTCCTTTTTTCAATAGTTTCCAGATTCATTGTTATATAGCTTTTTTTTTTTGTTTTCTATGATAATTTTATTTTAATTGGTTTTTATTTTGGTAATTGTGCAAAATTTAAATTATGTGAAATGTCGCAGTGCAACAAGGTGAAATTTAAATAAAAATTAGAATAATTTTAGGTTAGTAGAAACTTTCTTGAAGATGTGCTTAGGAATAATTTCTTTCTTTTTATGAAATCTACGTCTACATATACAGTATATTTTCTTTCTTGATTTTTCTTATTCTGTAATTAGCTTGAAATATTTAATACTAAAAAAATAAAGGAAGGTTTTATTAATGGCCTATGTGAGCTTGTTCCTTATGAATAGGGTTCATCTTCTGAATATGATAATAATAATAATAATAATAATAATAATAATAATAATAATAATAATAATAATAATAATAATAATAATAATCTTAATTTAATAGAACCTTAAATTAATTTTAGTAAATTATTTTCCCATTGCAAGGAAACCCACGCGCACTCTCTCTCTCTCTCTCTCTCTCTCTCTCTCTCTGTCTCTCTCTCTCTCTCTCTCTCTCTCTCTCTCCTCTCTCTCTCTCTCTCTCTCTCTTCTCGGTGTGAATAAATAGACTCTAAATGTGGTAGAATATAGCCTCTGGCTAAAGCTAGACGGCCCTGCTGTTAAATTGGAACGTGTGTGAGTAGGTGTTTGGGCAAGGTTCTCCATCCGTCTTGTGTTCATGTTACGTAACTATTGCAAGCAGAGGGGAGAGAGAGAGAGAGAGAGAGAGAGAGAGAGAGAGAGAGAGAGATGAGAGAGAGAGAGAGAGAGAGAGAGGAGAGAGAGAGAGAGAGAGAGAGAGAGAGAGACTGGTTTTGCAGGAATCATATCGAGAGTTGACTCTGCAGATAAGAAAGTATATCAATTTTCAATCTGTTTAACGTGAGAAATTGTTGTGACTAATTTCTTAGGTGTCCAGCTGAGAGAGAGAGAGAGAGAGAGAGAGAGAGAGGAGAGAGATGAGAGAGAGAGAGAGAGAGAGAGTGAGAGAGAGAGAGGTTGTATGATTATTGGCATAGGTCTCCAGGTGAAAGAAAGAGGAGAAAGGAAGGTTAGGCAGACCTCGTCAGATCAGAAAGATTATAAATTCACAATGTTTTTATTGTTAGATATTGTGTGAATAATTACTTAGGTGTACAGTTGAGAGAGAGAGAGAGAGAGACTATAGTTTTGCAGCCAGTTGATTGCGAATTAACCCCGCTGATCAAGAACACTGTAAGAAAAGAATTCATGACCTGTTTATTGTTTTTTGCGAGAGAGAGAGAGAGAGAGAGAGAGAGAGAGAGAGAGAGGAGAGAGAGAGAGAGAGCGTGGGGACGAGGAAGATTAGTAGCATCTGTATATGCATAAAGCTTGCAGCTAGAGGAATTTGGGAGGATGAAATGAAAAGATGTATACAAATATATACCCCACGTAACTAATCTCTTACCCGTTTTGGCTTGAAGATCAAGCAGAGGTGAGGTGAATGAATTTAGGAAGATGTGGAAGGCATGGTAGGAATTCTTGCTAAATGATCATCCAGGCAGTTTCGTAAGTAAAAAACGGTTTGAAAGTCGATATTTGACGTTGATCAGTAGACGAATACGTTGATATTTCTCAACGTGATTATTTTAGGTATCAGTTCATTGACTGTAGATTTGTCATGTAGGTTAAGCTCATATATTATATATATATATATATATATATATATGTGTGTGTGTGTGTGTGTGTGTGTGTGTGTGTGTGTGTGTGTGTGTGTGTGTGTGTGTGTGTGTTTATACCTTAAAGGGTTTTATTGACGTACCACACTTTCCCGAAGAGTGCTAAATCTCTTTAGTGTAAGAACCTGCCGTGTAATATTTGTATAACTTATTTACTGGCAGGTGCGAAATGAAAAGGGGGGGGGTTTTTACAGCGGGTAATATCAAGGATGTAGCCACCCCCTCCCCCCCTCCTTCCAACCCAGGGGGGCGTTTGCTTATCCTCTGATCTCGTAACCTCTCAACTTTTTTTTTTTTAGAGGAACATACCTTTTATTATCCTTTGCCCTTCAGCTGTTTTCACCTGTTCCTTGCACCTCAGCCTTTTTTTATTTCTCACATTGTAAACTGCATGAAGAGAGAGAGAGAGAGAGAGAGAGAGAGAGAGAGAGAGAGAGAGGCGATTTTGTTCTGCGTAGAATCTAAATATTACTCTAATTATGTTGAGGATTTTTTATTATTCTTAATTAGCTATCTATTAAGCAATTGTTTAAGTATTGATAGATACTTTATACTCACAGAGACTAATGTAGTTCACAATTACACACATATATACATATATATATATATATATATATATATATATATATATATATATATATATATATGTATATGTTTGTGTATTATATATGTATATATAAATATATAGATAGATAGATAGATAGATAGCTAGATATGTAGATAAATAGCGTGGAGAAATACCTCATAAAGGCTAATTTGTGGAAAATTTTCCTCCTCCGTCACCTGCCCTTAAGTTATGTAAATTAAAGTGATTATGATTTACATAAATGTTTGTGAACTAAGTTGAAACCATGTCTGTATACCAGATTAATTTAAGCCTTTTAGATTCAAGACTGAGAGTTTATATATATGCATATATATAACAGTATATATATGTATATATAAATCATATATATATATATATATATATATATATATATATATATATATTTATATGGTATATATATATATATATATATATATATATATATATATACATATATATAAATTTTACGTTTATTAATGATATTAGGTTTTCATCTTGATATTTTTTTTACTTGTCAGGGAAAGAATTAGTGCCTTACATTTCAAACTGTTTTTAGTTTTTTTTTTTATCATGTGTTTGGTCCAGTAGATACATTTTGTACTAATATGGAATTTTGTGGAGACTAATATAGCTTTGAATACTTTTGGGAAATTAGAGCTAAATTTGAAGATTGCAAGTGTGGCCTACAAGATGAATGTTGGACTTTTGAATAGGATTACGATTTTGAAGGTGTATAAGGAGAAAATGGGAAAATAGTTGCAAACAGAATTTCGTTATTATATGAGGAAGGAGAAAGTAGTAGTAGAATATTTTATAGAGAAGTCGATTTGCAATGAAGATATTCGGCGGTTCAAATTAAAGATCTTATTGATTTCTCGGAGGTTTTTAATTCAAATATCATTCAAGACACTATAGTGTTTAAATATGTCATTGTTTTTTATTTAAGTTTTGATTACCGTACTTTTTCAGTTGATATGATCATTGTTTTCGTAAAAACACATTTTAATCATAGTTTCCTTTTCATTGTGAGGGGGTTGGCTCACATTAAATCAAGTTTCATGAAATTTTTTTATTTTCTTATATATCATTAAATTTCCCTCCTTTCTCGTTCACATAATGTAAATTTGAAGCCAATTTACTCTTGCTTGGCAGTTCCTGGCATTCAGTATGTTTGATATGTCTGTGGTTAGTTCCTTTAAATTCTTTCTTGAATAAATATTTACATATTTTATTTTCTTCGTTCTCCACACATACATTCGTTGTCTTGATTTCCCCCTTTTTATCACTTTTATTTTTTTCAAGTTTTCACCCTGTCCTCTCCGCACATTGAAGCTGTATATTCGCATATTCGTTTACATTATCTCAGGCTGGATCATGTTCCAAACATTCGCTTAATTGTGTTGGCTGTTTTATTTAACCCCCGAGCCACGGACAGCTATTCATTGCGGAGATACATTTGTTTATTTGATTAGGTTTTTTTTCATCTGTCACCTTATAATTTCATTTTGCCTGCAGTTTTCTGCTTCGTATACACATACACAAACACTCACACGATTTTACACCATTTTTGGCGCTAAAATTAAACGTTACTATTTATAAGTATCTGAATTATACGGTTTTTCCTCTTCATGCCTTTTGTGTTTTTCAATTTTAGTCTTTTATATTTATATTTGGGTGTTCTTGTATTTTTAGTAAAAAGTTAGATTTACAAATAAATGACTCGGAATAGGGTAAAATCGTGACCGGCCATTTAAACTAGACTAGATGGTCGGGTTATAAAATCCTATAGCATAAAAGCCTGACCAGTGACATACCAAACTGGTCTGTATGATCTGACAGCTGATCTATACTTTCCTTCATAACAGAGGATAGGATTAATTAACAAATTAAGGACAGATATACTGCAATGGATTTTTTCATTCTTGATTGTCTGTCCTGAAACTAGACGATCAGATATCTTCGATGTCCAATTGGACACCGAAATTGGAAAATGATTGTCGCCCGTTGATCAGCCAATGAAACTTAATATGACTCAGTGTAATTAACCGAGTGTAATTTCAACTCAAAGAAAGGAAAGGAAGTTTCCAGTATTTTATTAATTTCTCTTAAATTCAGGGTACCTCATTAGATTGCGCGAGTTTTCACGCCTACATTCACAAATTGTAAATTTAAATGCTAGGTATTAGAGGGATATATCTTATGGAATTCCATTTGTATGTGTTGAATGTGGAAAGGTTTGCGTTTGAATGTACTCTAGACCTGTAGATTTTTTCTCTAGTTAGGTTGTGCAAGTTTTTCAAGTTTTCATTTCACAAGTGTAAATATAAATGTTAGGTATTGTAGGGATATTTGTTATGTAATTCCATATGTATGTGTTGAATGTGGAAAGGGTTGTGTTGAATGTACTAAAAGACTTGTAGATTTTTTCTTCTAATTACTCAACGACATGTTAGGACAAGGCCAAAGTTTTGGTATCTTGAAATAGCTAAAGCTTACGTGCACTTTTCTGCTTAAACTTTGCAGCAGTACTATGCTTGTATATATCCTATGTATTTTATCACATTGAAAAAAAAAAAAATATCATACTCCATTCAAGACTATTTGTGTTTTTATGTAAATATACGAAAGTGGAGCACGAACGTTTGTTAGAATATGAAGCTGGCAGAGTGACTAGATTGGTGTAAAAATGGATTTGAGACAAGCGTATTATATATCATGGGTTTAATATCCGGGAAGCAAATAATAATAATAATAATAATAATAATAATATAATAATAATAATAATGATATATGAGGTAATAGACCCTCTTTCAAGCATATTTTGTTAAAGAGGATGGCAGCATCAGTGGAATTGATTTTATATATTGGTCTTTTCAAATCTTATTATTTTTCTTCTCGTCAGGGCTGATATTCAAGAAACCAATTCCTTATCCAGACTATGAACATCGGCCAGTTATTAGTAAATATCAGCCCTGACGAAAAGAAAATAATAAGATTTGAAAAAGACCATATATATAAAATAAATTCCACTGATGCTGCCATCCTCTTTAACATAATAATAATAATAATAATAATAATAATAATAATAATAATAATAATAATAATAATGCGAAGGAAGAAGACCCTCTGTGAGGCAAGTTTTGTTGAATAAAATGGCTGCACTTGGCGAATTGATTTTATACCGAGTTTTCTCAATTCTTCTAATAATTCGCATTTTCCTGCACATCAGTATTAGTCAGTAATTGTCCAAAGTTCATATATTGAATAATATTGATGTGCGGGAAAAGCGAATTATTAGAAGAATTGAGAAAACTCATAAAATCGGTTCGCAAAATGCAGCCATTTAATTCAACATAATAATAATAATAATAATAATAATAATAATAATAATAATAATAATAATAATAATAATAATAATAATAATAATAATAATAATAATAAAACAGTTGATGTAGGTGCAGAG
>JANJGK010007234.1:30000-32452 GCA_039081455.1 Macrobrachium rosenbergii
AATCCCTGATACAAATATATGTATAAATAGGTATAAATTTGTGTTTGATTGCGTATACATGTATATGTATATACCGACATGTGTATCGGCATATTTATTTTTTTATATTTATCATAATGGGATTAATGAAGTTTCCTTTGTATTTTTAGAGCTTCTCTAGGTAAACACAACCAGCGACCATACATGTGTGTATGTATATTAATAGACATGACGTCTCCTGGATCCTGTATCCTTCGGACATGTCGTACCCAACTCTAAACTGTTGTCTGGGGTTTATGCTGCCCCTTGTACACCGGATGAATCACGCTTACGTATTTCTTTTTTTTCTGTTTTGTTTTCTGGACGCAGCCAAATTCCCATTCCAGTGCGCGGGGATTATGATCATTGAGCTGTTAAAAAGCAGTAAAGCCGCTTTATCTCGGACTTGCTGACTGAAATGAAATTCTTCCGTAGCGAGATTTGTCGAGATACAAAAGAAGAATCGTCTGTAAACTGTTTCTCAAGTGATTAGCCTGAGGATTGGCCCCCCCCCCCCCTTTCCATTCGGAATTTTGTGGTTATCTTATTTATTTTATTTATTTATTTATGTTTATGTATTTTTTATTAATTTGTTTATTAGATATATTATTAGTACTGATATTATTTTAGTTTTTGTTTTGAAAATGGTAGTTAGTTTAGTTTATTTATTATGTTTAGTATCATTGTTACGCTTATTTTTGGTGTTTTCATGATTGTGACATTATTATTATTATTATTATTATTATTATTATTATTATTATTATTATTATTATTATGCTCTGGATATGATGATCGTGTAGTTGTCCTTAGTATTATTGTTATGACTTACTGTTGTTGGTTTTTAATAGTTTATTATAATATTATTATTATTATTATATTATTATTATTATTTATTATTATTATTATTATTATTATTATTATTATTATGCTTGGATATGAAGATCGTTTATTGTCCTTAGTATTATTGTTATGACTTACTGTTGTTGGGTTTTACAGTTGTGACATTATTTTTATTATTATTATTATTATTGGTATCATACTCTGGGTATGATGAACGTTTATTGTACTTAGTGTTATTGTTATGACTTACTATTGTTGGTTTTTTTATTATAACATTATTATTATTATTATTATTATTATTATTATTATTTGAGTGAATATGAAGCTTGCACTGGCCATGATAATCATCATGTTAACTCCGACAAGAGTAAAAATGCGATGCCGATCAAATTTACAAAAAATCGAAAAACAAAAAGTTCCCCGCCTCCCCCCCCCTCCCCCAGCCTCTCATCCCATTAAGAAGCCCTAAAACCAAAGAAGTGGACTGTTGTGATCTTGCCTGGATTAAACCAGCCCTATTAATCTCGGTGAATCACCACCAGGCAGCGGTATTTTCAACTCTTTTGTTTTGGCTGCAGATGTCGCCGATTGAGTGAGGTCGGGGGAATGGAGAAAGGCTCAGGCAGTCTATATTTGCATCCTTATTCCCTCCTCCTCCTCCTCCTCCTCCATATTTATCTTACGCCAATTGTTATTCATCCTCCTCCTCCTCCTCATTCTTTTCTTGTTCATCTTCTTCTTTTGGTATTTGTATGAGAGAGAGGGAAAGAGATTTGTATTTTGTTTTCTTCTTTATATCATATTTATGGTATTTTTATGAGAGAGAAAGAGAGTTTGTATTTTTCCTCTTCTTCTTATTCTTGGTATTTGAGAGAGAGAGAGAGAGAGAGAGAGAGAGAAGGAGGAGAGAGAGAGAGAGAGAGAGAGAGAGAGAGAGAGGAGAGAGAGAGAAAAACTCGTCTTCCTCTTCTTCCTCTTCTTCTTATTCATGGTATGTTGTATGAGAGAGAGAGAGAGAGATCGTCTTCCTCTTCTTTTTTCATGTTTATGGTATTTGTATGTGTGTTTGTTTTAGTGAGAGAGAGAGAGAGGAGAGAGAGAGAGAGAGAGAGAGAGAGAGAGAGAGAGAGAGAGAGAGAGAGAGAGAGATTTCCCTTAGGCAGTGCCAGAGACCTCTCGTTTCTAGGAGGGGTATAATAGAGATACCACCACCACCACTACCAATTGGAATGTTTTAAAGCAATTCGATTTAATCTCTTAAATGGCTGAATAAATTGTTATCTTCAGACACACGTGCATTGAGATCTTGTGTCGACAGCCAGTGTGTGTTTAATGCGAAGGTTATATTATTTGTTTGTTCTTTGTTTTTCTATTTATATTGGGTGCGGGGATAAATATTTTAATTACCCTGTCTTAGCCAACTTTCATCTAGGACTGGGTTTTATTTTTCAACTAACTAAATAATCTGTGCGAAGGACTGATTAGCACTCTCTCTCTCTCTCTCTCTCTCTCTCTCTCTCTCTCTTCTCTCTCTCTCTCTCTCTCTCTCTAACACACAAAAGTGTTGCACGAGGTTACACATCGACGCCAGAAA
>JANJGK010007236.1:0-32438 GCA_039081455.1 Macrobrachium rosenbergii
AACTGAAAGACGCAAAGACGTAACTTATACAGACCTATGAAAAATCAGTTGCATTTGACAAAGCATAATTGGGCTTTTATCATTCTTTGTATTCTTTAGAATATGTAGGAGTATGGTCAGTCAGAAATAACACAAATATGTGTTAAATGGCTGTTAAAAGTATTCTCAAACGTAATGATAAACTTTAAAAATAGCATCGCATTAGAATTTTTACATTATGGTTAGGGTAAACCCTGAAGATACTTGCTGTATTGATAAAAATTTTTCAGACCGTGCAAAAGATAATAATAATAATAATAATAATAATAATAATAATAATAATAATAATAATAATAATAATAATAATAATAATAATAATAATAGTGATGTTCATTATTATTATTATTATTATTATTACTATTATTATTATTATTATTATTATCATTATTATTATTTAAACTGCAACTTACTGAAGCACCAGTATAGTAATGATAATAATAATATATATGTTATTATTATTATTATTATTATTATTATTATTATTATTATTTAAATTGCAACTTACTGAAGCACCAGTATAGCAATGATAATAATATATAATTTATGTTATTATTATTATTATTATTATTATTATTATTATTATTATTATTATTATTATTATTATTTGAACTGCAACTTACTGAATCACCAGTATAGTAATGATAATAATAATATATATGTTGTGATTATTATTATTATTATTATTATTATTATTATTATTATTATTATTATTATTATTATTATTATTATTATTATTATTATTTGAATTGCAACTTACTGAAGCCCCGGTATAGTAATGATAATAATAATACATATGTTGTTATTATTATTATTATTATTATTATTATTATTATTATTATTATTATTATTATTATCAAACTTGCAACTTCCCGAAGAACCAGTTTGACAAAGTAAATAACATTGCACACCAAGCTTACTTGAGAGGGGCTCATTATGTTGATTTTACGCAAATTACAGCCGTTGTCAGAATAACATCCTGACAACACATAATTACTGTCAACATGCAAACATTACTGTGTCACTTCCGTAACGCCTGTTTCATCTCGAACCTGTGGCAACGGGTTAAATGAATTCGTGTCAATTTTGAAACTGCCGTGTGCTCCCCACCCCACCCCACCCCCTCTCTGCCGTGGGTGGCTCTTAATACTCTCTCTCTCTCTCTCTCTCTCTCTCCTTGGCTCTTAAAACAAATTTTCTCTCTCTTTCTATCTCTCTCTCTCCCCCCCCCCACCTTTCCGTTTAATACGAACTCTCTCTCTCTCTCTCTGTCTCTCTCTCTCTCTCCTTGGCTCTTAATACAAACCCTGTGTCTCTATCTCTTCCCCCTCCCTTTCCGTTTAATACGAATTCTTTCTCTCTCTCTCTCTCTCTCTTTTCCGTGGCTCTTGATAAAAATTCTCTCTCCCGCTCTCTCTGTGGCTCTTGATAAAAATTCTCTCTCTCTCTCTCTCTCCTCTCTCTCTCTCTCTCTCTCTCTCTCTCTCTCTCTCTCTCTCTCTCTCTCTCTCTCTCTCCGTGGCTGTTAAAACACACACAAACACCCTCTCTTTCTCTCTCTCTCCCCCTGCCTCCCCTTTCTCGATCTCTCCACCTTTCCGAGGCTTTTAAAATTCTCTCTCTCTCTCTCTCTCTCTCTCTCTCTCTCTCTCTCTCTCTCTCTCTCTCTCTCTCTCTCTCTCTGTAATATTATTTCTGTTCTTACTTTCAAACGGACGTCCTCGAGACGGTAAAATTGATATTCTGATGTAGATGAGGCTTTAAAAATAAAATAAATAAATAAAGAAGAAAAGAAGAAAAAAATTGAAAATAAAATAAAAATCTAGGGAAAAAGGGGGAATTAAGTAACTCCCGAACGAGGAAGTTCAATTGTTATTGATTTGTAATGATTGAGTGGCCGGTATCCTCATTTACGCCGGATTATCGAACTCCGCGGAGTCAAATTTGCAGAGACATTTTCTGGAGTTTGAGTTATGTGATATAACAGAAGTCCGACTCGTTTGAAATTCCAAACATGTTCACATTTGTGAAGTGGATTGATTAGCATTTATTAAGGGTCGTGTTTTGCCTCTTTGTAAGTACTGGTGGTAGGAATTTCGTGTATTTGCTTTTGATCAGTCCGTAGGAACAGTTACGCTAGGAGAGAATTCCGGAGTTGCACGGGAAGGAATATGCTTCGACAAAGCTCGAAGCAATCGACATGACTTGATTTTCTTACACCGAAAAGTCTTGCATTAGACTCAGCTGACTGTTTTCAAGGACAATAATGAAACATTTTAATAAGTTTCGCAGAGAATACGACCAGACATTAACCATAAATGAAAATGAAAAGATATGCCAAAACTTTTACTTTTTAAAAGCCCTGCTATTGGCAGTTAAAAACAAGTAAAAAATGCGCAGAGGTCTCTTCCGCGTAATCGAGTTTTCTGTACAGCCGCTACAGCGTACAATTAAGGCCACCAAAAATAGATCTATCTTTCGGTGGTCTCGGTATAATGCTGTATGAGCAGCGGCCTATGAAACTTTAACCACGGCCCGGTGGTGGCCTATCCTATGTCGTTGCCAGAAGCACGATTATGGGTATCTTTAAACTAAAAAAAAAAAAAAATAAAAACTACTGAGGCCAGAGGGCTGCAATTTGGTGTGTTTGATGATCGGAAGGTTGATGATCAACATACCAATTTCCAGCCTTCTAGTCTCAGTAGTTTTTAAGATCTGAGGACGGACAGAAAAAGTGCGGACAGAATAAAGTGCGGACGAACACACAAAGCCAGTACAATAGTTTCCTTTGACAGAAAACTAATATATTAGGGTACCGGTAAGGTGTGGTTCAGTAGCTCTTCAAATGATTAAACAGTAATGAAACTAACGGAGTCAGGCTTAAGGATCTGAAAGATAAATCTTAATTTATGACTGCCTGAGATTCTGAAACTTTCAAGGAGAGAGTTTACTTTGTAAAAGCCTCGCTATTGACAATCAAAAATAGAGTACTGTTAAGACATAGGCCTACAGTTTGTGTGGTTCAGTAAAGCTTCAAATAATCAAATAATAATGAAACTAACGAGCTGCACTCACTGGTTTGAGGATCTGAAGGAGTAACTTTAAATTGGAGGATTCTGAAACCCTGAGACTTTCGAGAAGAAAATCAAATACTCTTTTGTTTCAAGTGGAAACGAGTTCTTCACTCGGAATGTCTAGAGAATGTAAAATGAATAAAGTGGGTATAAAAGAAGAAAGGAAACGGTATAAAATACATATGAATGTCTGGAAGGTATAACCAATGATGAATGTCTTTGAAATGTATGGAATGAACATAATCACTGTACATTGTAGTACCCATCAGGCATTATATACTTTAATGGGTGGTGACAATGTAACAGAAACTCTTTGTAGGGAGCTTAACTATAAAAGTCGAAGGATTGAAGAAAACTTATAAAAACTTATGAAAGACGGTAAGAACAAGGAAAAAAAAGGTAACATTCAGTAGAGTAATTCTGAATCAAGAATATCCAAGCAAGGATAATCAAAACAAATCTTGAGCTATAAACGAGTTGATACTACAACTAATGACGATTTCAAGAGAAGAAACAAGGATACAAAATGCAATACAAGATGTGGTATTATTAAGAGGCACTACAGGTAATTGTACCATAAGAAAATTATGACTCCCAAAATGAGAAAATCGAAAGACAGGGCTGGAGGGCTTCCATAGACTACTAAGTAACGGACTACTAAGTAACGGGAGATATTAAAAACGATTTATTAATACATCTACCTTTTCGCCTCCGGTAGAGTTACCCTGATTTCGAAATCCATCGCACGCTGTGATGCCAGATACTTATGGTGATATGTGATAGTTTCTCATTCAATTACAGTTATTCAGAATAGCGAAAAGGTGGCTGAAATGGATGTAGGTTTTTTTACAATCCCAGGAGAATGGAATGAATCAATGATTTTAAGTTAATAGGCGTCGTGACTTCTATGGTCATTGACGCCTACGCCGATGTCAATTAAAGGACTACATTGTGTAGTGTACTTATAATATATTTAAAACTTGTAGGAAATAAATTTATATATAGTAGATGGAAAAAGTGTTACGAATATGTCAGATTCTTAGTGATAGGTGCAAGCGTAGTAAAGACCCCTACAAAGGAAAGACTGTCAGATTTTATTACTCGTTTTTCAATAGGATCTATACTTTCTTACCTATGTTTTAATGGGTAGCTGACACTGTAGCTATATGCCACTTATACACACATTTATACTAGTAGATAAACGTATAAACGAAAATTTCCCTTTTACATTTTTATTTATTTATTTATTTATTTATTTTTGCTTATTTTTCGATCTCTGTATGAGATTAGATCATATTATGCAGAGTAGATCAAAAGCTTTGATATATATAACGTAAGATGTGCCGGGTCGCAAATTCCTGAAATGTATACTAGTATTGCACCAGCCCCGGTTTTTTTGCCATGCCGCTATGTTAGGTTAGGTTAGGTTAGGTTAAATTAGCATCGCGAACGTAATTTGGGTGTGGGAAACATAATGAGATTATTTTCAAGAAAATTCTATGGTTAGCTTTTAAGATATGGCGTCCCGTTGTTTTTTTTTTTTCAGAGAAAGATCCCGGTACTCTGTTACATCTCGGGAAAATGCTGCCAGGTCAGTAGACTTATAATGGAGTTCCCATCATAGATTCCTTGTTTCTGTATTACTCAGTTATTTTCCATCATCCATCAAAATTTACATAAATGAAAAATGTGGTTTGGAATTAGAAGTGGTAATTCGCTTTTTGCTCTTTATGCTGTGAAGAACTGAGGTGTAAACATTTTTAATCTACTTCGTCATTAATGTCTTTTGGACGAAGTAAGTGAAAATAACCATTTTTCACTTTAAAATTAGGAAAGGCATAATTCAGTGTGACTTGTTGCGATTGCTAAACACTTCAGTGTACCTTGTTATTATGGTACTGAGATACAAGTGCTGTTATTTAGCAAAAATGTAAATTGACCTCATAAACTCCACTGCCATGCTCTGCCTTCTTTAAGTTAATGGTGTATGATACGAATGCTATTAGCAGAATCACCCCCAGAAATTATTTTCGTTGTACTTTTTGAAAAAGAATGTAACATCGTTTTAGAGAGATTATGCTCATGATTCAGTGTTCACTAGGTTTTTATGAAGTTAAATTTTCATCTGGGGTGTCATCTTACAGGGAACTACATACGTGCTGAGAAGTATGCAATGTATAGCAGCTTAATTTTCAAGTTAAGAAAATTTTGAATTATTTGCTGATGATATGTAGTCGAAATATGTATAATTAATTAAATGTCAAATGATTTATAAAGAAAAATACTCATTATACCTCGACTATATATGCTGAGAATATGATGTAGAGCAATTTTTTTTTTCAAGCACGACAATTTCAAATTACTTTCTAGTGATAAGCAGTCGTAATTTTCTAATGATAAGTGGTCGTAATTTTCTAACGATAAGTAGTCGTAATTTTCTAATGGTAAGTAGTTGTAATATTCAGTTAATAAAAAATGTGAAAAGAATTATAAACAAAAAATACTCATTGTGCTTCGGCAAACGTTTGGAAGTTCTTATGTCACTAAGCCTCATGTAAAATGTAATTTGAATAAAGTAACAAGACTTTAAGATCACTTACTAATATATTAGTAGTGGGTTCATTCAAAAGAATAAAAGGTAATCTTGAGTCAGGAATATACTTTGGTCCTAGGCTTATTCATCCTAAAATAGACTTTAAATGACGAGGCAGATATCCTACGTTTAGGTAAAATATCCTACGGGAGACCTAAGTTGAATTAAGTAACAAGTCCTTATGAGGACTTGCAGATATATTGGTAGGGGGTTCAGTCAAAAAAATAAAAGATAATTTTGGTCCTGAGCTTATTCGTCGCAGTCAAAAATTTAAATGGCGAGGTAGATATCCTACGTTTGGGTTGAGAGTCCTAAAAATGACGCAAGTTGAATTAATTATCAAGTCTTAATGATGACTTGCTAATATGTTGGTAGGAGGTTCAGTCAAAAAATTACAAGAATTTTGGTCCTGGGCTTATTCATCAAATAAAAACTTTAAATGACAAAGCAGATATCCTACGTTTTGGGAAAGGGTCCTAATAGTGACGCAAGTTGAATTAAGTATCAAGTCTTTGTGATGATTTACTGATATGTTGGTGGGGGGTTCAGTCAAAAAATTAAAAGATAATTTTGGTCCTGGACTTATTCATCCAATAAAAACTTTAAATGATAAAGCAGATATCCTACGTTTGGGTAAAGGATCCTAATGATGACGCAATTTGAATTAAGTATCAAGTCTTTCTGATGACTTACTGATATGTTGGTATAGGGTTCAATCAAAAGAATAAAAGATAATCTTGGCCCTGGACTTATTCATCGCGGTCGAAACTTCAAGTGATGAGGAGGCGAACATCCTACGTTTAGGCAAAAGATCCTACCGATGACGCAAGTTCCTTACCGATACATCACCAAGATCCATAGACAGAAAACCACCTATTAAATTATTCCTCATTCCGATACAATAATGAATCTCACTTCTTATCCTGACGTCAGATATAATGGCCTGCCGTCACGCTATGACCCAGAATATTTCCGACCGCAAACCCGCAACTCTAAACCCCCCCCCTCCCCCCACAACCTCTCCGAAGTTCGAGAAATATGAGAATTTCTACAGCAGATTCATTTTTGAGAATAATCTCGTCGAAAGTTTTTTTGTGTGTAAGGTGCTTGTGGTTAATGAATGCTTCTTGGGGCCTGCTTGTGGTAGCCTTTTATTTAAATGCATTTCTAACAGTACATTGAGGGAAGTAGTGGGTGTATAGAGTGTATTTGTTTAGAGGGGGGTGTGGGTTGTTGGTGAAGTGAGGGGGGGAGGGGAGGGGGCAGGGGAGGGAAAGGATGGGGGTCCTTAGTTGCAACCATCAATATCACTGATGGCGTCTCAATGTTGAACGCATTCAATAGTGTCGCGAACGAGAGAGAGAGAAAGAGAGAGAGAGAGAGAGAGAGAGAGAGAGAGAGAGAGAGAGAGAGAGAGAGAGAGAGAGAGAGAGTTTACATTAATGGAAATATTTCGGTCAACAAGGGACCTATGCTCTCCGGAGCCACGGCAATATAAGTGATGGTCGATACGCCACTATTTGCGGACACTCGTTATGATGAATGCTCTTTCATGAACTGGGAATTGTGTATAACGGATCATTTACGATGAATATTCATAGATACGTGTCGGAACGGCTCCCCCCCCCCCCTCTCCCCTCTCCCCCTACCAAATCCCCGAAAAAAATAATTTATGACTGTTTGCTTCACTGATATATAGTATAAGCGCCATATTTACGCACTTCTCCTCAGACAGGGCAAATAGAATAACGAAACAAGTTCTGAATTACAGTTGATATCGAGAACGTCCTTTGAGAACTTGACGAGTGTGCATCGGATGTGTAGATAATGCAAAGGACCTTATTTAGACTGACATCAATACGCCGGACTTATTCAGCGAGTCGTGGCGAACTGCGCTCTTCAATGACCCACCTTTTAATGAGGTAAATTCCTGGGGTTGTTTGCATACAGTATTTGAATGTTCGAGAGGCGTTTGCTCTCGGAAATGAAGTCCGTCAAAAGGCGAAATTCATTACCCGAATGGCTCGTTTGGATGTGCTCGTATTTGTCTGAATTTAATTCGGTCCTTGTTATTAGTTGTCGCTATCGAAGATTAATCAGGGTTAGTACTAGGTTGAAGTCGGAGTTATGAAGCCAAATCTGATTACGTATTAATGCCAGCAGTCGTATCATTAGCAAGGGCAGGCACGTTTTATTGAAGGGACTTTGAATTTTTAGTTTTGCTGTGCTTAGAGAAATACATAGCCATCGTTTTGAAATGTTTTCTCATAATAAATGTGCCTTTCTTAGCGTTGTGCAGTTTCCCGTTTTCTTCTGCAAAAAAAAAAAAAAAAAAAAACGCGTACTGGCGCCATCTGTCAGCTAGAGTATGAATCTGTAAACAAAGTCGGTAACACGGTTCATTACGACATACGTTTGTCTAATTACTGTTTTTGAGTAGACAGTTGGATAACTAAAGCAAAATGTGTGAAATGTCAATTTAGAAGGATTATGCTTATGTACAGAAGTGCCTATGTATACTGTGTTGATGTATACTGTAACCATATAAATATTGTAATTGTAAATAAAAATTGAAAAGTTAAAAAGAACAAAATGATATGTCAGGAACTGAGTTTGAATCCTTTCGACACTTTGCTGAGACGGTTAACTTCCAAAAACCAGCTTGTTAGCCTATATATATATACAGTATATATATATATATATATATATATATATATATATATATATATATATATATATATATATATATATATATATATATATATATATATATATATATATATATATATATATATACTGCTTTGTTCTCGGGTGATTTGTCATCTAATTCCTACAACTGTTTTTCCTACACCTGTGATGCTAATCAAGAAAAGATTATATACTGTCTAGACAAAAAATTTTCTTTCAGATTATCGTTGGTTGCATTGAAATATTTTGATTTTACCAAATAAGTATTTGTAATTTTGTTCGACTGCACATTGCTGTCACAGAAAGGAATACTTAGAAATCCACTTTGAGGTAATAGGCTATTGTCCATTATCGAAGTAGTCAATCTATTTTGACTAGCAGGAATTTGCTGAATAAACACATAACCCAATAGATAGAATGCAGAACAACAATTACAGTTAAATATGCTTGGCGTGACTACCCAGTTCACTAGCAATGTCCCCCGTGGGTTGGGGGGGGGGGGCGGGGTTAGTGCCGTCAGTGCACCTCACATAGTGCATTATAGGCATTACTTAAGGGTCTTGCTGCAACCTCTTTCATTCCTTTTACTGTACCTCCGTTCATATTCCTTCTTCCATCTGACTTTCCACCCACTCTAACAATTGTTTCATAGTGCAACAGCGATGTTTTGCTCCTGTTATACCTTTCAAACCTTCCTGTCAATTTCCCTTTCAGCGCTGAATGACCTCGTAGATCCCAGCGCTTGGCATCTGGCCAAAATTCTATATTCTGTTCTACAAGCAATGTCATATATTGGGCACTGGAAACATCTTCAGTTTCTCCAATTGTCAGATTTTTAAGCTGTAACTTAGTTAGTGATATATACTGTGTGTATATTATAGATATGTATATATGTGTGTGTATATTATTATATATATATATATATATATATATATATATATATATATATATATATATGTATATATATACATATCTAATATATATATATATATATATATATATATATATATATATATATATATATATATATATATATATATATATATATATATATATATACTGTATATGTTAACTAAGAACAAATCCGTGGGCCAGCCCTTATTGACGTAATGAATGTTAACTCAGTGCTCTTGTTGAACTGTTTAGTAATAATAATAATAATAATAATAATAATAATAATAATAATAATAATAATAATAATAATAATAATAATAATAATAATAATAATAATAGTGGTTTTCCTTAGAGCAAATATTGATCTCTTTCAAATCTGATGACATCTATGTAGTAACCCTATTTGAAGTGAATTGGGCACCTAAAATAATAAGAACCTTAACAATAACTACAAGCTACGGTAACTGGCATTTTTATTATTATTATTATTATTATTATTATTATTATTATTATTATTATTATTATTATTATTATTATATCTCTGTTCGGTAACTACTTTTATTATTATTATTATTATTATTATTATTATTATTATTATTATTATTATTATTATTATTATTATTCTCTCTATTCCTGTGTTTTCCACTGCTTCCTTTATCTAACCCAGTCTATCATCCACCTCCTCTCTCATTCAACCGTCATCCGTAAGATTTACCTGTAAATACCTGTGTTAACTCACTCACTCTCTTCCACCATCCTCATTAGCATTGATTACTCGCTCGTCTTGCCTACCATTTATTCTCATTACCTAAAGGGCCTTGGTAATAATCGTTTTTAACATTCCCCTTTTATAAATTCGTTCACATTTTTCCGTAAACTCTTCACTTAGATCTATTTTTCGGGGCCTTGCTCCAAATTCTTTCATCAATTCAGTCATATGAATACTGAATAGGCTATACAGTTATGTTTATGCAGCACGCCTGTAAACATTATTATTATTATCTTTAAGTTTATGGTTATGATAGTAATTGTTTAAAATGCTGTCATTGTTATCCAAGAAGGAGGCCCTATTTTAGACAAGATTTATTCAGCAGTATTGCGTTCGTAGTGTTTTTTCTTCCTGATATACAAATGAATATTAAATATCTCATACCGAATAAAAAGGAACTGTTAAGACTATTAAAAAAAATTTCACTATAAATTCAGCACTGCTGAAAGAGCGTTTGTATTTAATGAATATTATTGTTATATATGTATACATATATAACATATGTTATATATGTTATATGTATATATAACAATAATGAATATTATTGTTATATATAGTATACAGCGATGAAATTTCGGTAATTCCCCAGATTTTGGAGCCTGTCGCAAAGCAGCCATGCTGTGAACATACTTTGTGGTCGAAATATGTCGACGGAATCCAGAATCCAAACCACCGAACGAGACCACGAAGATATGTACAGATTTTTGAATGAATAATTCAATAAAAACACTTTCCTCATCTCACACTGTCCTTTCCCGGTATGAATACTGGCCAATTCTAACCAACATTGCTGAGCCTGAAAAAAGAATTGTAAGGAGAACAGAAAAGATCCTGTATAAGATAAATTCGCAGAATACAGCTTATTATTATTATTATTATTATTATTATTATTATTATTATTATTATTATTATTATTATTATTAGTAGTAGTAGTAGTAGTAGTAGTAGTAGTAGTGGCAGACATTATGGAACGTGGGAAAATTAACAACATCAATACCATTTATTATTATCACATCTGACACCACTACTACTACTACTACTACTACTACTACTACTACTACTACTACTACTACTACTACTACTACTATTAGTAGTAGTAGTAGTAGTATTAGTAGTAATAGTTGGTAATAGTATCCTAATGAATGGATAAACACCCAAACACGTACAAAAGCTCTCATTAATCGTTTTTGTTCGGCAAGAGGGTCTGGAAAGATTATTGATTATTGAATGCCATAATTATTCCCAATAAAGTTGGCCCGTTCGGACGTTTAAATACACAATTATAATACACAACTATACGCGCATATTAATGTCAGCAACAAGACAATAGATTAACCCCTTACCTTTCCCTAGTACATATTTGTATTTAATAAAAAAAAAAGAAGAGGAAAAGATATCAAATAAATTACAGAACGAAAGGCAGGTCTCCTCTAGTAGAAGTGTTAACATCCTGAAGAAATTCGAATGCATGCCAGAGAAAACATAACAAAATGTGACAAATTTAGTAACTGCAGATATATGTGCATATATTTTTAACCATTTTGCTTTCAGAAACATTGACGCCTCCATGCAGTTCTGGTACTGAAACGATAAATCCTTTGTTTTTTTATTTCTTCAAGTTGAGTATTACTGGAATCAGCAATGCTTAACTGGAAGCAAAAGCCTTCTTAATACTGTGCATTTACTTGTTTTGCCTCTTTAACTCACTTTCAATAATGATAAATGACTGAATAAATGACGCATCTGAAAAGCTGATCTAGAAATTGCTTCTTTGGTTGGGCAGGGAACTGGCCAAACATTCTCCAGTCATTATGACCAGCAAGACGGAAACTTTGAAGAATGTTTGTTGACTGTGCCGTATATGTGTCACTAAAATATGACTCTTACAATTGATCTTCCGCTGTGGCTTTTGGTGCCACTGATAAACAAAAGCTTGATATATTGTTTAGGTGACTCAAATTAATAGGGAGGGGACATGAAACAACAAGATAACAAATTATAGCTATAGGAATATATATTATGCCACATAGACTTATTGCTTTTGCGTGATCGTTGGTTCCAAAGGGTGAGTGGCCCACTATGTTTTGATTGATTTTTAAGTACACCTCATAAGAATATATTGAACCCATATGCTTCTACATAGGATGTATAAGAGTGAAAACAAAGCTAAATTTTCTTTCTTACATCCGTACTAAAGCACTATAAAAATTGGTCTAAAGCAGGGGGGAAGGATTTTTTGAGTGACCCTGGGGAAATGACCTTGAATCAGGCAAGAGAGAGAAAGAGAGAGAGACAGACAGACAGACAGACAGACAGGGCAACTGCCTAAAGATTGCAGTGTCATTTAATGCTATGGAATTGAATAAATGTACAATTTTCATATCACCTGAAAATTAATTTTGAAAATTAGGAATTTAGATGAAAGTTATAAAAGAACAAATCAAATGTGAAGGACAGTTTCTGTGTACAAAGTATATTTCTTAATGAAGACACTAACTAGAGGATTACACGTAATGCATTTCAAGAACACTGGGAATAACTTCAGGAGGAATGATTGAACATCTGATAAAAAAGTAACCATGATAATGATAGCTAGAGACCATTTTAGAAGCGATGAAACAGTTCTAATAAGTGCACATTCAAAGTAGCTACTGATATTTAATCGACCTGACAATTACACCTTTCGGATTTTTTGATGCTACAGTATGTCATTGCTTTTCCCAGACCTTAACAAGCTCATCGTTTGACTGAATTTAGTCAAATCAGAATTCTGAGTTAGTCAAAATCTTTCTTTGTGTGCGAAACCTCTTTTTTAGTAAGATTATATTTCTAGATTGAGATTTAAAAATTGTTACTGCTTTTTGAACCATTTTCATCGTCGCAGATTGTTATATTAGTTTACAACAACTGAGAATATATAAAAATTTCATAATCACATGAGTCACTGAAATGGGAAAGAAATCGAATAGGTTCTCGAAAGCTCTCGTTATGTATATATTTTTTATATATCTACACTGACATCTTTGTGGATTTCTTCGCCATAACTGGGAATGTGAAAACTGAAGAGAACTTGTTTGCTTGAAACAATCAGGAAAACTGAAGAGAACTTGTTTGCTTGAAACAGTCAGGAAAACTGAAAAGAGCTTGTTTGCTTGAAATAATCAGGAAAACTGAAGAGAACTTGTTTGCTTGAAACAATCAGGTAAACTGAAGAGAACTTGTTTGCCTGAAACAGTCAGGAAAACTGAAAAGAGCTTGTTTGCTTGAAACAATCAGGAAAACTGAAGAGAACTTGTTTGCTTGAAACAATCAGGAAAACTGAAGAGAACTTGTTTGCTTGGAACAATCAGGAAAACTGAAGAGAACTTGTTTGCTTGGAACAACCAGGAAAACTGAAGCGAACTTGTTTGCTTGGAACAACCAGGAAAACTGAAGAGAACTTGTTTGCTTGAAACAATCAGGAAAACTGAAGAGAACTTGTTTGCTTGAAACAGTCAGGAAAACTGAAAAGAGCTTGTTTGCTTGAAACAATCAGGAAAACTGAAGAGAACTTGTTTGCTTGAAACAATCAGGAAAACTGAAGAGAACTTGTTTGCTTGGAACAATCAGGAAAACTGAAGCGAACTTGTTTGCTTGGAACAACCAGGAACACTGAAGAGAACTTGTTTGCTTGAAACAATCAGGAAAACTGAAGAGAACTTGTTTGCTTGAAACAATCAGGAAAACTGAAGAGAACTTGTTTGCTTGGAACAATCAGGAAAACTGAAGCGAACTTGTTTGCTTGGAACAACCAGGAAAACTGAAGAGAACTTGTTTGCTTGAAACAATCAGGAAAACTGAAGAGAACTTGTTTGCTTGAAACAATCAGGAAAACTGAAGAGAACTTGTTTGCTTGAAATAATCAGAAAAACTGAAGAAAACTTGTTTGCTTGGAACAATCAGGAAAACTGGAGAGAACTTGTTTGATTGAAACAGTCAGGAAAACTGAAAAGAGCTTGTTTGCTTGAAACAATCAGGAAAACTGAAGAGAACTTGTTTGCTTGAAACAATCAGGAAAACTGAAGAGAACTTGTTTGCTTGGAACAATCAGGAAAACTGAAGCGAACTTGTTTGCTTGAAACAATCAGGAAAACTGAAGAGAACTTGTTTGCTTGAAACAATCAGGAAAACTGAAGAGAACTTGTTTGCTTGAAACAATCAGGAAAACTGAAGAGAACTTGTTTGCTTGAAATAATCAGAAAAACTGAAGAAAACTTGTTTGCTTGGAACAATCAGGAAAACTGGAGAGAACCTGTTTGATTGAAACAGTCAGGAAAACTGAAAAGAGCTTTTTTGCTTGGAACAATCAGGAAAACTGAAGAGAACTTGTTTGCTTGAAACAATCAGGAAAACTGAAGAGAACTTGTTTGCTTGGAACAATCAGGAAAACTGAAGCGAACTTGTTTGCTTGAAACAATCAGGAAAACTGAAGAGAACTTGTTTTCTTCAGGCGATCAGGAAAGAAAGCATGTAGAGAAACAAAGACAAAGAAAGAAAAAATGAAATACCGGGAAAGAAAGTGTGTAGGAAGACAGAGACAAAGAAAGGAGAAACGAAGCACGCCCCAGAATTAATAATGATAATCCCAGCAGCTTTGGAATCTTAAGAGCATCCTATTCAGGCTAGACTAATACACTTTATCTCCGTGATAATAGCCGTCATCAATCATCTTGAAGTGAAGATGTCCTGAATAAGGTAATAAATAGTTTGTTTTCGTAATTATCTGCTGGAGTGTCTGGGATGACAGCGGCTTATCAGGTCTTAAGGAACGCCAGAAGCCATGGGGTCCTTCTCTACCTACACCCCCCCACTGGGGCCTTCCCTCCCCCCCATGTGGCACTCACCCCCCCCAACCACTTTTGTATGGGTCCCTCTGTAGCTCTGGAGTCCTGAGGTAAAAAAGGAAGATTGGCGGTTGGGGGTGAGGAGGCGTTCTCTCTTATAACTGTTGATTTTTTTTTTCGTTCATGCCTTGTTCTTTTCCATTATTCATCATCTTATTCTCTGTGGTATGATTTTTCGCAAATTCTGCTTTCATTCTTCTTGTACCAGTGGTTTAATCTTCGCTAAGAGATTTTTATAAACATTACCTCGCTTCATTATTTTTCCATAATTTCCTCTGCGGTCAAGGTCTCGCTCTCTCTCTCTCTCTCTCTCTCTCTCTCTCTCTCTCTCTCTCTCTCTCTCTCTCTCTCTCTCTCTCTCTCTTTCATCCTTCAGTGCAAATAATTATGTCCATTGCAGTTTCTGTCTCTTTGAATACCTTCGCTTATGTATATACATACTTATCTATATATAGATATAGGTATAGGTTTATCTGTAATATACATACATATATATATATATATATATATATATATATATATATATATATATATATATATATATATATATATATATATATATATGTATATATATATATATATATATGGTATTTAATTAAGAAATAGTTAACAAGAATACTGCTGAAGTTGTGCAAATGAAATTATCACAATTGAGTGCGTCTGGCATCTTGTGTTCGTTTATTTGAACATGCATGTGTGCATAAATGTTATTTGTACATCTGATAATCTTTTCGAATAATATTTACGCATATATGTCACTCTACCCAAGATTATTTTAATTTATTGAATATTCACCTAACTGGTAACATTTACCACTTTTGAATTTATAGAACATAATGGTCACAAGTTTGATAACCCCCTCCCTTAAACCCTCCCCTCCTCCCCCCTTTTCTTTCCCCTCCCCTTTCCTCTCCTCTCCCCTTCCCCTCCCCTTTCGCCCTCCCTCCCCTTTCCTCCGCCTCCCCTTCCCTCTTCCCCCTCCCCTTTCCTCTTCCCCCTCCCCTTTCCTCTCTCCTCCCCTTTCCCCCTCCCTTCCCTTTCCTCCCCCTCCCCTTCCCTCCGCCTCCCCTTTCCTCTTACCCTCCCCTCCCCTTACCTTCCCCCTCCTCTCTCATAAAAATTATAATAAAAGTAAAACAAAAATGAAGAAAGTGAGGTTCCCAATTCCCCTCCCCCTCTCCCTCTCATAAAAATGATAATAATAAAAGTAAAAGAAGAAAATGAAGAAAGTGAGGTTCCCCTCCCCCTCCCCCTCCCCTCTCCTAAAAACGATAATAATAAAAGTAAGACCAAGGAAAAAATGAAGAAAGTGATTTTTTCCCTTTACCTCCCCTCTCATAAAAATGATAATAATGAAAGTAAAAAAATAAAAAAAAACTTAGAAAGTGATGATACCAGATGAGTGTTTGCCTCACTTAAAAAAATAAAAAAGAAAAAGGCGTTAAGAGGAGAGGCAGAGAGACCGTAGAGAAATTATAGTCAGCGTGTTAATGGCAGCTATCAGGACGTGGACACCTACTATCAGTGGGTTGAAGAAGACCGCATGGCTGATGGACGATTCGTACCGTCCTCGGTGACGGGAAGATGGTCGATGCTGACTTGAGCCCTTGGAGTGGGGGGGAAGGAGGGAGGGAGAGAGAGAGAGGGAGGGAGAGATTTCGATAACTAGACCTAGCTGTCAAATGATCTTTCGCTCTCACTCTCTTTATCTGTCTGTTTTATTTATTTCTCTCTCTCTCTCTCTCTCTCTCTCTCTCTCTCTCTCTCTCTCTCTCTCTCTCTCTCTCGCGCGCGCGCTTTCTTTCTTTCTCTTTCTCTCTCGCGCGCGCGCTTTCTTTCTCTCTCTCTCTCTTTCTCTCGCTCTCTCTCTCTCGCTCTCTCTCTCTCTCTCTCTTTCTCTATCTCTTTTATTTATTTGTTTATTTATCTCTCTCTTTTATTTATTTGTTTATTTATCTCTCTCTCTCTCTCTCTCTCTCTCTCTCTCTCTCTCTCTCTCTCTCTCTCTCTCTCTCTCTCTCTCTCTCTCTCTCTCGGTATTCATCTGTGTAACTGTCTGTGCGAGTGTCTGTACATTAGGACCAGTTCGAAGAGTAACATGCAAAATATTTTCATTACTTTTATTTTCTTTTATTTTTGTTACCGATGTTTCGTGCTGAAGGTGTATCAGCAGTGTCTTACACCTAGAATGAAAAGTAAATAGAATATATATTTTCTTAAACAATAACTGCATTTAAACGGCTCCTTTTATCTTGAAATGACTGAAACAAACATTCCACACTGTAACTGGTCTTAGATGCAAAGTGCCTGTAATCATTGGTTGTAATAGATATTGTATTTGTCACAATGATAACTGCAGGTAGCAGAGGAGGTTGCGAATAACAGAGTGATACGATGTAGACTTTTTAAAAAAAAATTGTCAAAGTAAAAAAATAAAAAAAAATAATCACTAACCGCTAATTAGTTCCACTAAAACGAAAGGAAAGCAAAATTTAAAATAATGACATTTTGCATATTAAATTAGCCTTTAGCCTTTTAGAATTGTTCAACGGTCGAAATATTGTGCAAAAGCAATGCCAGTGAACAAATCACCAGTGAGCAAAGTTTAATCAGTAAAATAGTGAAGTCATGCTGATTTTAGTTTTCTGTCCACTCTTTTTCTGTCCGCCCTCCGAGGCTAGAGGGCTGCAAATTGGTATGTTGATCATCCACCCTCCAGTCATCAAACATACTAAATTGTAGCCCTCTAGCCTCGGTAGTTTTTATTTTATTTAAGGTTAAAGTTATAGATACGTAATGTGAATCTGTTGTCACATGTATTCAAATTCTAGAGACTACAGGCCTATGATTATCATCGCTTCTGAGATATAGAGGGAAAATTAAAAATTTGTACGTTCAAATTTGCCTTCTGGCCTTGAATAATAAGTCAAAGAGCAAAATAAATTTGAATAACTTAATAACCATCTCTCAAGTCTCGTTAATTGTCAGAGAAGAATGAAAGGAGGAGACTAATTAACAGTTGCAATTTATTGTGCTATGATCAGAAAAACAAATTAACAACAAAAGTCTCAAAATGATATAGTTCAATTAGTCAAAAATAAGAATTTCTAGACTTTGCTCTAAGAATATTTATCACTAGATAGGTATTTAGGGTATATATATATTTTCACACCATTAAGAACAGAATAAATTGCTTTCCAATGACATTTAGGCACAATTACTGTGCGATAAACAAAAGAAAAAATATGGTAACGTTTCTATATTTCTATATTGAAAAACTCATAATGATATATTTCCGTGATCAATCTGCTTAATGGAAATTTTCATGCTAAGAGACTCACTTTAATGTCATTGTAAATCTTAGCTGTACTTTATTGCAGTTTGCTCAGAAATGCAAAATGCCATTATTTGTTTTCGACTGCAACACTGAAATGGTTCTGCATCCTTGTTTGAATGATGTCTTGGCAATTAGTTGATACTTCCTTGTGATTGGTTGGTGCAAAATAAGTTTTCATATGGTGCTAATTTTTATGTCACTTGAAAGCAAAAGAGTTTTGATTGATTGCAGTAGGCTACGGTCGAAAAAGCAAAATGACAGACATTAGACGGTAAATTGACGAGTTGAAGTTAGCAAAAAAAAAAAAAAATAAATAAATGCTGATAATTTGCCGTACAAAAATTTTTACCAAAAACAAAATACTAAGCTATGTATATAATTTTTTTGTACCCTGCAAAACCACGGTAAATTGCTTTACCCATGGTATGTAGGTCAATGGTTTTTGTACCAGGTTATTGGGCATTGAAACATAAGATAATTATGAAGTTTAAATCATAATTCTGTATTCAGATTTTTCCTAGCGGTTCATTTCTCTGGATGCCTTTTCTTACTTTAGTTTTCACGCAAAGATGCTCTTAAGGCGTTATTTCAATAAGAATAATTTTCATTTATCACAGTCCGCTTGCAAACCGTCTTACTATGTGCCTTATATACATAGAGATTGCTTTATCGTAAGTTGGCTTTATAACTTATTTCCAACTTCCTGGCGTCTCTTGATGTACTGTAGGCTTAAATTGTGTTACATGTCTCATTTATTGCTTCGCCTTATACACCTTTTGCCTAAAGATCACCTTCCACAATAAGCTCTCTTAACATTCGCTCTTACCATCATCTGAACGCTTAATTAACAAATAAAAAATGCGCCGAAGTTTCTTCAGCGCAATCGAGTTTTCTGTACGGCGTATAATGTTGTATGAAACTTTCAGCCGTGGCCCATGAAACTCAGCCACGGTGCGGTGGTGGCCTCAGCCACGACTCATGAAACTGTTAGCCGCGGCTCATGAAACACAGCCACGGTCCGGTGGTGGCCTATGTTGTTGGTACATATATCGGTGCTAGAAGTATGATTATGGCTAACTTTAACCTTAAATAAAGTAAAAACTACTGAGGCTAGATGGCTGCAATTTGGTATATTTGATGATTGGTGGGTGAATGATCAACGTACCAATTTGCAGCCCTCTAGCCTCAGTAGTTTGCAAGATCCGAGGGCGGACAGAAAAAGTGCGGACGGCCAGACAAAGCGGCACAATAATTTTCTTTTACAGAAAACTAAAAATGCTTTATTGTCATCATTTACTTCCCACTGGTTCAGCCATATTAAATTTAGCTTCAGCAAAGGCAAAATAATTCGTGGAAAAATGATTTATTATAGTATATGAAAATGTTTGGACTGATGCCCATAAACTCAATTTGTAAGAACAAAATCGCGTAATCTGTGAGAGCTTTTCGTGTTGGAGGAAAAACAGGTTAATGCCCAAAAGAAAGATAAATAAAAAATAATTGAAAAGATAGATAGTAAATGAAAAGTAAATACAATTCAGTAGAGCTATTTACCCGGTTAAGTAACGGAGGTGGGGGTGGCGGCGCGGGGTGATACTCGTAATAGTTATGAAAATGAAAAGATAAAGGCGAGTGACCAACTTTATATAGGTTCCGGGTGTTTTTTTTAGAGTCGTATACTGCAGAATTTTGATGTTTTTTCGCTTATTCCAGAATCCGTGGAAAGGTAAAAGAGGATTCTTTCTCCTCTTCAGAAATGGTCATCATGATCATTCCCCGAATCTTTATTTGTGTTACCAGGAACCATGGAACGCTGACAAACCCTTTTCGTTTCGGAGATAAAAAAAAATACTAAAAAAATAACGAGAAAAGTACCTGGGATTTCATTTCCTGTCTGTCTGTCTCTCTCTCTCCCTGCCTGTTAGTCTGTCTGCCTGTCTCTCCCTCTCTCTCTCTCTCTCTCTCTCTCTCTCTGCCTGTCTGTCGGTCTGTTCGTGTGTGTGTCTCTCTGTCTGTCTGTCTGTCTCTCTCTCTCCGCCTGTATGTCTCTCTCTCTCTCTCTCTCTCTCTCTCTCTCTCTCTCTCTCTCTCTCCCTCTCTCTCTCTTTCGCTCTCTCTCTCTCTCTCTCTCTCTCTCTGCATGTCTGTCTGCTGCTCTCTGTCTGTCTCTGTCTCTCTCGAATGAAAAAATGAGTCCCGTCGTCTTATACAGTTTAAGGGAAAGTGGAACCCTAACTCTGGAATTCCCCGAGTGGCCAAAAAATAACACATTGACAGCCCGTGGGAATTCTATGGTCAATGAGAATTGGGTACAAAACGGTTAAGTAGAGATATCTGTGCTTTCATCACTACGGCTCAACTTATGGCTATTGGGCAATGTCAGAAAAAAAATTAGGAATTTTATCCGTTCTTGTGTTCTGGCCAAACTTTTTTTTTCATGACTTATGTTATGCTATTATTAATAGACCTAGGTTAACCAAACTTGGTATGCTTGTGAATAAAAGGTACAGTTGCCCGTCTTCGTGGAAGAAGGAACTTTGGACATATAAGGAAATAAATGCAAATAAGGCTTTTTTAAGCTATATATATATATATATATATATATATATATATATATATATATATATATATATATATATATATATATATATATGTATGTGTGTGTTTATATATATATATATATATATATATATATATATATATATATATATATATATATATAAATTTGAATACATAAAGACTCTAGGGCAGGGTGGGGGATGGGGGAGGAGTGACGGATTCTACTTACTCTGGGACCCAAGACGCAGCACCGATAATGACACGGGCTTTGCATTGCATAATCTTTGCATAACTGTGCAAGAAAACTGTCTTTATTCTCAGTCCTTTGTGATTTACCTTGTCTGTCTTTTTTAGTTCTCTCTCCACGTGCCGGTAAAATATCTGTTTCAACTGTTTTCACTTTGTCATTATGTTTTCGTGCATCTGGCAGGCTTTGCCTCAGTTCTTTCTGCTGGTAATATTTTTTTTACTTTATTATACATTCCGGTGTAATTTCCGCTCTCTAGATCAGTTTTTCTTCAAATAAATTATCAACAATCATTATAATTTTTCTCACTAATTAGATCATGAAATAAGGAAAGACGGGAATAAAGATGATTTTACGAGAAAAATATAAAAGCAACGCCAGTACAACAAAAAGAAATTGACCATGCTTAGCCATGAGTAAACAGGTATGACACATGAATTACTGGCATAAAGGCAAAATAAGAAAAAAATAAAAAAAATCAAAGGCGTAAAATAATGCAAGTTAAACTCAATATGATCAATTCTGTGCATTGGGATTTCAGAAAAATAGGAAAATATATCCAAATTACCCTAATTATGGTCACTGGAACCAAATCAAGGAATTGGAAAGAAAGTGAATATGACGCAACCCCTAAAAATACTTTAACAACATCAGAATGTTGTTAAAGTATTTTATTTCGCCTTTATGCCAGTAATTCATGTGTCATATGTTGTTCAACCTAAGGTCACAGACATTCGACCTGCTAGTAAAATGAACCCACTGAATATCACATAATTATCTACATACTTCCATTGCATAGTTGATTTTGTAAGGTCTGAAAGAAGAGAGAGAGAGAGAGAGAGAGAGAGAGAGAGAGAGAGGAGCCACGCGAAGATACAGGGAGATGAGCTTTCAAAAATGCATTCAGATGCACCTTAATGTATCCCCGAAAAATCAGACACCTTCACTCAACAGCGTTTACAAAATTGAGAATGATTCTAATTTCGGCGCTATTGGATTTGCAGTACTTCATGCTCGGAAAGCGTAAATAACTGCTTGAGCAGGGTAACTAAATATGCGAGTCAGTTATGGAACGTGAAAATATTTCACAGGTTATTTCAACACTGTCAAAACAAAACAATACTTTACTTCGTCTCTGGTATGGCGTTCTAACACCACTGGCCAGAAAAACATGTTTCATTAAAGAAGTTCTTCTAAAAAAAAGTACTTCTCAGAAAAGTACTTCTCAAAAAAGTACCTCTCAAAAAAGTACTTCTCAAAAAAGTACTTCTCAAAAACAGTCAGTCAGTTATCAATCTTCAACACGCGATCAGTAATACATTGCGCCAAAAACATCACTCCTTTTTCAAAATTGATTATCTAATCAGAGATAAAGCTTTATTTTACCTATTGCAAATATAGCATTACATAACCTAATTAACCGAATGTCGCCTTCGAGCTTAGTGCCTCTATATTCAAAATAATTTACTTAAACATTTGTGGATTTCAATGAAAAACGTAATTGTTCAGTAGGAACAGTTTAATGATGATTGTTTGGTAGGAACACTCGTCACTGAACTTACCTGAAGTAACTTTTAATTAGCAGGTTGTCACTTCTGCTAATTAAAGCTGGCTAAGGTAAGGATAAAGGTAGGGAAGGGTAGGGTAAAGTAGGGAGTGGATGGGTATTAATTCAGTGGAAATACATATATTTTCTTTTTAGGGCAAATTGAGAACATAACTATCATCGTTTTCGAATTGCGAGAGTCGCTGGATATATATATATATATATATATATATATATATATATATATATATATATATATATACATACATACGTATTCGCATTATTTTACAAACTTAAAACTTGAAATAAGACTTACGTGGATACATTTCCTATATGTATGGAAAATTTACTTATGAGTCAGAGCTGTAAAAATAGAACCACAAAAAAACAAGATGAAGATAAAACGAAAAAGATTCCAGCTGATGAAAGATCCCCTCAGACCGAAAGATTCCTTCTCCCTATCTTTAAACGCTAATAACACTTTTTCCCTTAAACTTCGACATTACAGCTATTCTCGCAAACAGCGCGATAAATAACGCCCCGCCTCTCATAATCTCCTTAGCATACTAATCTACCAGTTAATCCCGCAAACTCTCCACGAATGATTATAAGCGGAAAGACCTTCTTCTTTATGCGATTGGTACGTGTCTGGATCCCGTTACGAGCGGCACGAAAGTGTTCCTCTTCTGGTATCCTTTCATTATTGTTTTCGGGATTCCTGACCTCGGAGTTGCGACGCTAATACCCCAGTACGTCATATAGACAAAAGCTCCTTGGAATATATTTGGTTATAGAGTTGTCCATTTCCTCTCTCTCTCTCTCTCTCTCTCTCTCTCTCTCTCTCTCTCTCTCTCTTTAACCAGACGAACGCAGCAAAATAAGAGCTGGGCAATTGCTTCGAGAAGTGAACAAGGACACGAGAATTGCAAGTTAATGCACCTTCCATATTATTATTTCTTTCAGGTAGTCGTGAAAAAAGGATGTAATTTGTTGCTTTTGAAACGCAAATAATTCCTGTTGTTGTCTAAATATTCACGATTATTTAGAATTTGTTTCTTATTTATTTGTTTATTTTTTACGACGTGGGGTGCTTCTAGGTAATATTTCTTACCACTTATGTTTTTTTTTCCCCTATTATTTCGAGAGCGCGTCAGTTTCTATTAAAAGGCATCGCAGTTCAAACCAGTCGCATTTCATGTTAACATCATTTCTTACTCTTATATATTGTATAAATAATGTACGTATTTTTTCATAACACTAGTTGATATGGTCTTATTACCCAGCGTTATTGCCTTGTTCGCACTTAAACAACTGAGAGTTTTTACGCCAGCAAAGATATACCAGGGAATTTTTAAATACATTTGCGACTAAGTCAAAAATGATTTTATTTGCCATTCAGAAATGATATAAAAAACGACCTCGTAATTCTTTATAGGAAAATGACTCATGCATCCTTTCTACTTGCCTTTTTACCCCCATACATAACTAATCGATCTTAGACTAGGATGGTGGTCACATTATATTTAAGTGAGGAGCCTCTTTCACGTTTATTTTTCACAAAGCAAAAGTATTTTCTCTCTCTCTCTCTCTCTTCTTGTTGGTGACCTTATCTCTCTCTCTCTCTCTCTCTCTCTCTCTCTCTCTCTCTCTCTCTCTCTCTCTCTCTCTCTTCTTATTGGTGATCTTCTCTTTCTCTCTCTCTCTTGTTGTTGTTCTCCTTCTCTCACTCTCTCTTGTTGTTCTTCTTCTCTCTCTCTATCTCTCTCTCTTCCCCACATCCTCTCTCTCTCTCTTTCTCTTTCTCTCTACCCCACATTCTCTCTCTCTCTCTCTCTCTCTCTCTCTCTCTCTCTCTCTCTCTCTCTCTCTCTTTTTCCCTCCCCTTCCTACCTCCTCCTCCTCCTCCTCCTCTCCTTTTTCTCCTTCTTCCTCCTCTAATGTCGGCTCTCCTAGAGGTAGTCATTATCTCAATCAGTTCGCCGCCGCTCCACTTAATCGATTATAGATCATGATAAACAAACATGCGTTGGGTCACGCCATACCACCGGAACTGTGAGAGGGAGCAAAAGCGAGGAGGGAGATAGAAGGACGCTCGGAGAGAATACGTGAATTACCCGCTGTAAGTAAATCGAAACAACAGAATTGTTATTCTGACTTTGAGCGGGAAGCTCCGAAAGAATACTTGAATTGCTTGCTGTAATAAAGCTCGAAAACCCTTTTAGCATTTGCCGAATTTAAAACAATAAAAAAGCAAAACTTTAAAATATTACTTAACTTATATTCTGAATGTTAATATACCTTTTTAGTGTGTATGTAAGGGATCATGAGTAAATGTATTTATTGTATGTATGTGTTTCAGTATGAGAGCATGTGCCTATGTGCAGTTTTTAATTTCATTTTAATTCGTTCATCATCGTACTGAATGATCTATTGGGTCTTAGCGATTGGCCTCAGGCCTAGACCTGGTATTTTAATCTAATCCTTCGGGCCAGCCCTATGAGGGCTGAAAGTCAGATCAGAGGTCTGGTTAATCTACTTTAATAATAATAATAATAATAATAATAATAATAATAATAATAATAATAATAATAATAATAATAATAATAATAATAATAATAATAATAATGTAAGTGAATCGAAACAACAGAATCGTGTTCCAGATTTTCTTGCGTGTGTATTCTTGTGCTTGCAAGCAGGTTAAGATACAGTGTTACCTTTAGGTACGAAGTGTTTCAAGAGATTTTTGTAAGGGAAAATAACAACGAAGACGGGTGTTATCTGCTGTAGAGAATATTTCTTTAACAGAAAGAAATAAGGGCAAAGAAATATTAGCTTATACAGTTACCTAACCATTCTGGTGGAAGAAATTATGATACGCAGTATATTAGATAACACCTTCTTTCTCAATGCTTCGTAACTTCTGTATGATGAAATGCATTGATAAATGTATCCTGAATGAAATGTTTGACATCTACGATCTTTACCTCAAATAAAAATGCGAAATTGTAATACCGTTATCTTTCCTGCCTGAAATTTTATTAGGTTTGAATACATGATTCAAAATTCTCTGTATATATATATATATATATATATATATATATATATATATATATATATATATATATATATATATATATATATATGTAGATGCATAGATGAGTGTTTCAAATAACTTTTTTTTATTGTGCCGGCTTTGTCTGACGTCCTCACTTTTTTCTGTCCGCCCTCAGATATTAAAAACTACTGAGGCTAGAGGGCTCCAAATTGGTATGTTGATCATCCACCCTCCATCCATCAAACATACCAAATTGCAGCCCTTTAGCCTCACTAGTTTTTTTTAACCATAATCTTGCTTCTGGCAACGATATAGGATAGGCCACCACCGACCCGTGGTTAAGTTTCATGGGCCGCGGCTCATACAGCATTATACCGTGACCACCGAAAGATAGATCTATTTTCGGTGGCCTTGATTATACGCTGTAGGGCTGTACAGAAAACTCGAATGCGCCGAAGAAACTTCGGCTCATTTTTTTCTTGTTTGTATTAGTCATTAGCATTTGAAGTGTTCTAATTGCTAAGGAATGTACTTATACACATATGTGGACCAGACCGGGTGTTCCCTCTATATTGAGCGATTCTGATTAATTTCTTTAGTTTCTGATTAATTATTATTTCCAGGGTTAGGAATATTATACTATAGAAGCATGAACACGATATATATATATATGTATATATCTATAAATTTATATATATATATATATATATATATATATATATATATATATATATATATATATATATATATATATATATATCTCGTACGTCATCTACCCTCCAACCACCAAACACACCAAACTGCAAACCCTCTAGCATCAGTAGTTTTTATTTTATTTAACGTTAAAGTTAGCCATAATCGTGCGTCTGGCAACTATATAGGATAGGTCACCACCGGGCCGTGGTTAAAGTTTCATAGGCCGCGGTTCATACAGCATTATACCGAGACCACCAAAAGACAGATCTGTTTTCGGTGGCCTTGATTATACGCTGTAGCGGCTGTACAGAAAACTCGTTGCGCCGAAGAAACTAGGGCGTATTTTTTACTTGTTTATTTTTTTAATTAGTCGTTGCAGTGTCAAAGTTTTCTGTACAGCCGGTATAATGCTGTATGAACCGCGGCCTATGAAACTTTAACCACGGCCCGGTGGTGACCTATCCTATATCGTTGCCAGACGCACGATTATGGCTAACTTTAACGTTAAATAAAAGAAAAACTACTGAAGCTAGAGGGTTTGCAATTTGGTGTGTTTGGTGATTGGAGGGTAGATGACATACGATATATATATATATATATATATATATATATATATATATATATATATATATATATATATATATATATATATATATATATATATATATATATATATATATATATATATATATCGTGTTTATGCTTCTATAGTATAACATTGGTAATCCTGGAAATAATATCTGAAATTAAATGCAAGTGTAGTATATACTTAATAGTAATCTATGATAGAAAAAATCCTGAGATGCAATACTTCGAAAACTTTGTCAAGATGCAAAGGAGTCACTCATTAAGTTACTCATTTCCATCCCTCCAAACTCCATTAATCTAAGGAAGTGACAATTAAATATTCCTCATTTGCATAGAATAGCTTTCCTGAAAAAAAAAAAAACAATTCCCATTCTGTCTCCAAATCGTTCTTACTCAAACAAAGTCCACGTCGAAACTTCCCTTATTCTCTTGATTCCTTCCCTTCTCTTCTCCTCTCTTCTCTCTTCTCTTCTTCGTTTGTCATTCTCCTCCACATCGTCAATCCTCCTCCATAATCTCCCTGACCCCTTTCCTCCAATCATCAGAGGCTTTCCTCCCGTCAGTGACACTCGCCGACGACAGTTTCATTACAAACCCATTAACGATTCCACCACGAAACAAGTCGCGGCCCTCCGTCTCCGGGAAAGAACAAAAAATAAAAGACACACTCTCATAACCCTTCTCTCTCTCTCTCTGTCTCTCTCTCTCTCAGTCTCGCCAGCTATTCTTCCCTCTATCTATCTATCTGTATGTCTCTCTCTCGTTATGATGTATGCTGATAATTTCTTTATAACTATACTAACTAAGAAATTAAAAATTCACACACACACACACACCTTCTCTCTCTCTCTCTCTCTCTCTCTCTCCCTCTCTCTCTCTCTCTCTCTCTCTCTCTCTCTCTCTCTCAGTCTCGCCTGCTATTTTTCCCTCTATCTATCCATCTGTATGTCTCTCTCTCGTTATGATGTATGCTGATAATTTCTTTATAGCTATACTAACTCAAAAATAAAAATACACACTCATTCCTTCTCTCTCTCTCTCTCTCTCTCTCTCTCTCTCTCTCTCTCTCTCTCTCTCTCTTTCTGTGTCCATCTAGCTATCTATAGACATCTCTTTCGTTAGATATATAATCTATAACTTCGATGTAGATATATGCTAGCTTAAATGAACACACGCACGCAAAATTCCCTCTCTCTCTCTCTCTCTCTCTCCTTTTGATATATCCAAAATTCATATCTCCGTTTATAAATACTAGCTCAAGACAGGTTAACATTGCGGTATTTAATAGAATGGAGTACTCTCTCTCTCTCTCTCTCTCTCTCTCTCTCTCTCTCTCTCTCTCTCTCTCTCTCTCTCTCTCTCTCTCTCCTTTTGATATATCCAAAATTCATATCTCCTTTTATAAATACTAGCTCAAGACAGGTTAACATTACGGTATTTAATAGAATGGAGTACTCTCTCTCTCTCTCTCTCTCTCTCTCTCTCTCTCTCTCTCTCTCTCTCTCTCTCTCGTTATAATATACCCTAAATCTATAGCTTATTTACAGACATTCAACTTCAAAACAAATTAACATTATGATAAGTAACAGAACAGAGTACAGAGGAAAATAACTTAATTTCCCTTCGAGGTACATAATATTTTAATTTGTTGATACTTAATGGGATTTTTTTTCTTTTTAAAAGAATGATATTTTAGCTGAGGCTTAACCTCCATGACGTCGTGCCTAGAATGACAGCTCACCTGAGCCAAATGACAGAGTAGGCATGTTGCATCAAAGGTCGGAAATTAGGGCTCGAAATTTTGAGATAATGCGGTAATCGATATTTTCAATGGGAAGTTTCCTCGTAACGCTATCTTTATTTATTCGTGTTAAACACAGTATGTTGTAGATGATTTAATGTAAAGATGTAAAGGATGTGCCGTTTATTTACGTATTAGTTTAAACGCGCACACACACACACACACACACACACACACACACACTATATATATATATATATATATATATATATATATATATATATATATATATATTTATATATATATATATATATATGAATGTCTTTTCCTGTAATACTACAGTGTAATATGAATATAAGAAGGCCCATAAAACTATTTAAACGTTGAAACCATATATTTCGGGCACTAGCTTCTGTGCCCCTATTCACTGGTAGAATATGGACAGGTGGAAAGTTGCAATGGTATATATACAAAAACATAAAGGTGTGGCCCTAGGCCTCCGATGTTATGGAGGTGGCGTTTCTTAAGGAGGAGAATGACCAAATTCCCTAGTGGTTTTTGGCCTCATTAGCTCCCGTTTGGCGATGGATCTGGCGGTCGCCTTTCATTTTCCATTATCCCAAATCCATCGGGAGTTCGCTCGTTAACGTATACTTAAATAACAAAAGGGAAGAAGCCGGAGTTTAGAAGATACCGTGTAGTAATTGTCAGGACATCTACGTAGGCGAGACAGGTAGATCGCTCTCGCAAAGAATAACTGAGCACAAAAGATCAGTACGTTACGCTTCGGAGAGTTCGGGAATTTTCCTACATATCAGAAATACAGGGCATGTCATTAACTGGAGTGGGGCGGAGTTGGTTTTCAAAAGTAGCTGTCCGTACAAAAGAAGGATGCTGGAATCTGCTATCATCAATCAAACCAACAATATGAACCTGTCAGGAGGACATTGGAAATCGGATGACATCGACACCTTAATCCTCAAACCCCTCCTGAAGAAGATGACCCAAGAAACGCGACCGCCAGATCCATCGCCAAACGGGAGCTAATGAGGCCAAAAACCACTAGGGAATTTGGTCATTCTCCTCCTTCTTAAGAAACGCCACCTCCATAACATCCAAGGCCTAGGGCCACACCTTTATGTTTTTGTATATATACCATTGTAACTTTCCACCTGTCCATATTCTACCAGTGAACAGGGGCACAGAAGCTAGTGCCCGAAATATATGGTTTCAACGTTTAAATAGTTTTATGGGCCTTCTTATATTCATATATATATATATATATATATATATGTGTGTGTGTGTGTGTGATTTATATATGTTTATATATATAATATATATATATATATATATATATTATATATATATATATATATATATAAATATATAAATATATATATATATATATATATATATATATATATATATATATATATATATATATATATATAGACATATATATACATATATATGTATATATATATATAGACATATATATACATGTATATGTATATATGTATATATATATATATATATATATATATATATATATATATATATATATATATATATAAATTTCTGACTCACATCAGGATCGAACCCAGGTCTTTCAATTGAAAGACCTGGGTTTGATCCTGATGTGAGTCAGAAATTTATTTCTGTTCCACACGTGATTGTGTTGATTATATATATATATATATATATATATATATATATATATATATATATATATATATATATATATATATATATATATATATATATATATATATATATATATATACATATATATATAAACCCTACGTACCTCAGCAGAAAAGAAACTTCATAATATCTACCTTATCTTTCCTTTCAGCCTCTTTACAAGCCAGCATCAAAGAGAAACTGAAAACGGGACCTCCTCCCGCCCCCTCCACCCCACCCCCACCCCGAAAAGAAAAAGACAAAATTTCGTTACTCTGTTCCCCCCGGTTGTTCCAAAGAGTTCCATCTAGTTTCAAGACGAGTTCCGTCTGAGAAAATTCTTTTCCCCTTGCTTTTCCACTCTGAACGTTCCGCCGGAACCGAACGTTTCCGGCGGGGCGACCGAAACTCAGAGGGAAAAAACGTTTCCATTTCGACTCGGAGAAGAGATACAGAGACTGCTGATGTTTGTGTAAACAATAGTTGTGTACAGACAGACGGGCGTAGAGGGCTAACATCCCGAATAATGCAGGCGGGAGCACAGGGCTCTTGTGTATAAATTCCGTGTACATACACACACACACACACACACAAGCAGCGAAAGTGTGCGTGTACATACCCACTCCCGAGGTAAAAAAAAAATAAAAAAAAAAGCGAGATGTACACTCGTGAAGCTAATTAACTCACTCCGTACTATCCCCGCGTGTTGACTATCTGAATAGGTAAAAAGCAAACTGAGAGCTTCCCGGATAGGACAATGCCCAAGAGATGCAGGGGAGGGGGAAGGGATGGTAGGGAGAGAGAGAGAGAGTAAGGGGGAGAGGGAGGAGAGGGTAGGGTAGGGTGAGAGGTCCGGATTTTACTTTTGGGTGTTACGGATGATGGCGAGGTTCCACGGACGAACGGTAATTGAAGTGTTGAAAAAAGAGTAAAGACGAAAGTCAATTCGTTTGAGTTACTGGACGAATTGGTGTTGACAGACTGTGGCAAATAATAAAACAAAATAATGTTAAAATAGAACAAAGGAAATTGCCGTCATCTCATTCGAACAGTGGTATTCCTTTGTCAAAAGCATTTGTCCTTTGGGCCGACCTTGTAAAGTATATATTTATAGACATTGACCCTCAAATAATGTAGATTTTTTGTATTTATTTATTCATTTATTTATTTATTTATCTACTTATTTATTTATTTATTTATTTATTTATTCATCTACTTATTTATATATATATGTATATATATATATATATATATATATATATATATATATATATATATATATATATATATATATATATATATATATATATATATACACATATATATGTATATATATGTGTATATATATATATGTATATATACATATATATATATATATATATATATATATATATATATATATATATATATATATATATATATATATATATATATATATATATATTCTACCAGTCTCATGCACATCAAGCTCCGTCACTGTCGTCGAGTTTGATGCTCAGAATTCTGTGATTTATAAACGACAGGACATATATTCATTCTACCTGGTCCTTATTTTGAGGTGACCAAATTTTCATATGGCCTGTTGAGTGAAATTCTATTGGTCTGTTGTCTACTTTTATTTGCTGCTTAAATGCATAGCACAACTTATCTTCAAAAGTGTTTTTTTTTAATTGAAACAATCTCTTAGAGGTTTATACATTTCTCTATAAATATTTTTGTTATGTTTTAATGTCCTCGTTAACATTTGAGAATTTTTTTATTTTATAATTTTTTAAAATTATTCCAGCCACTCTGTAAGCCATTTTACTTCCTTCTTCCTCACGTACGAGGAAGGCCGACCTTCCCTCAGCCTTCTTTCAGGGAACCTTCTTCATGTAAAACGACTCATTAATTTTAATCTCAGCTCATATCAGAATCTGCTTTCGCTCTGCGGAAAGTCTCTCTCTTTCTGTTTAGCTGTGTGTTTTCATTGTCATTCTATGTGCCAAAAATCAAATATCCTTTTCGCATTATTTACAGCACTTGAAGTTCAGGATTCTCGGTTTTGAC
>JANJGK010007237.1:0-32436 GCA_039081455.1 Macrobrachium rosenbergii
GTTGGTTGTACTGCCTTTGACCTGACATCACCCCCCTCTCTCTCTCTCATTGGTTATACTGTCTTTGACCTGACATCTCCCCTCCCCCCCCCTCTCTCTCTCGTTGGTTGTACTGCCTTTGACCTGACATCACCTCTCTCTCTCTCTTTCGTTGGTTGTACTGCTTTTGACCTGACATCACCCGTGTCTCTCTCTCTCTTTCGTTGGTTGTAATGTTTTTGAACTGACATCACCTCTCTCTCTATCTCTCTCTCGTTGGTTGTACTGCCTTTGACCTGACATCACAACCCCCCCCTTCTCTCTCTCTCTCTCTCTCTCTCTCTCTCTCTCTCTCTCTCTCTCTCTCTCTCTCTCTCTCTCTCTCTCTCTCTCAGCGATTTTCGTTTAGTAAATATTGAGAGGAATTGAAATCAACGGTCAGAATATGTCGTAATGACCTTTTGGAACTATTTTCACAAGTGTCCTTCTTTTGCAAAATACATCTGTGTGATGTTCGTTTCAAGAAGGGTTTCTAAAATGTTTATTATAAGTGCGTGCATACTTTTGTTTCTTTAAATCTTCTGTTATCTATTTATTTAAATATTCATTACCCCCGAAAAGGAAATTATGCTACTGGTCCAGTTTCTCTGTCTGTTAACAAGATCATACAGAAAGTCATCTGTGGATCATTACAAAAATTGTACCAAAAGCAGGTCTCAGCATTGGTAAGAGGGGGTTACATTTTTTTTTTTTTTTTTTTTTTTTTTTTTTTGAGAGAGAGAGAGAGAGGAGAGAGAGAGAGAGAGAGAGAGAGAGAGAGAGAGAGAGAGAGAGAGAGAGAGAGACTTCTAACCTTTTATGGGAAAAGAGCCGAAGATGCATTTGACCTTTGCAATACAGCAATACCTTTGGAGCTACGCAAAACAGAGATTTCATTTCTAGAATGTGTTATTATTATTATTATTATTATTATTATTATTATTATTATTATTATTATTATTATTATTATTATTATTATTATTGAGAAGATGAACCCTATCCATGTGGAACAAGCCCACCACAGGGGCCACTGACTTGAAATTCAAGCTTCCAAAGAATATTAAGGTGTTCATTCGAAAGAAGTAACACAAGGTAAAGGGAAATACAGAAAGAGGAGATCATTTATTAGAAAAACACATAAATCAAGAAATTAAATATTATATTAGATTAAATTGAAAATATAAAACGAAATGTTTGGTGGATTTATGGTGCGTGATTTGATGTGACGGGTTTTGTTAAGGAAAGATTTTACTGACTTTTGTGAGAATCTTCTTTGGGTGCTCTCTCTCTCTCTCTCTCGTGTGTGTGTGTGTCTGTGTGTGTGAGAAAGAGTAATCGGTTGTTACTACGATGGCTGACTCAGAGATGCGTACTGCTGCGTTGTAATTTAGCTGTAAGGGGAGATTCACCGAGTCTACTCAGAAATGTAAGTTACGAGTATAATTCAGCAGCTGCTCAGAAGTATGCCCTTGGGCAGAGTCCGACCCTCGCTCTGGATACGGTTACGGTGTTTGTAACCAATGTTTTCGATAACTGCTCTGCCAAACAAAATGTTTAGTTCTATTTAAAAATGAGTTAGGTTTCATGTAAGTGAAAATGGTTTTGATAAAGTTTAATATTTCTGCAATATCTCACTAGCCCTTCCCCCCCACCTCTCTCTCTCTCTCTCTCTCTCTCTCTCTCTCTCTCTCTCTCTCTCTCTCTCTCTCTCTCTCTCTCTCCCAAGATCAGAAGCCGCCAGGGAAGCCAGAGAGGGAATCGTAAAAGGATTCGGTAGGAAGTATTAAACCAAAGTGTATGGCACACTTATTTACTCGCAGTGCTTTTTGTACACATTTTAAATTAACAATTAAATGTTTTATAATTATCTGGAGAAATATGGTATTGAATATGTTTATAACAACGTGTTCAGTATATCTGGTGCAGTTTTAAAGTGGTGTTATCATAATAATGAAATTGAATTACGATTGTGATTCAAAACTATAATTTCAATAAAACACCAAAGGAAGATTAATGTAGGACTAACTTGAAAATGAACAACTTAAAAAATATTAATAAGGTAATGAGGCCGATGAGCAGAGTAAGTCAAAGTCAAGATCATAATCAGGAGTCAAAGGTCAAAATGATTTCAATTTTAACAACTTTTAAACTATATGGAATGGTGACTTCGTATTCGGAGTACACAATCCACTAAAAATGCCAATGTGCAAAGTGAGGCCTAGGTCAATTTCAGACTCAGAGATAAAAGGTCAAATAGGAATTGACGTTAGGTTTTAAATGCAGTGTTTGTTCGTTTGTTTGTTTGTGCTTATGTTTGCAAGAATGCGCGAAACTTCACGTATGAAATTTTTAAGAAAGGTGGGCCCTCGTGACTGGGTACATATGATTAGATTCCGGGAGACAGAAAGAACTTTAGTTCTGATACTGATGCCGGTGTCCTCAATCCAATTGTATGTCTAAGTTTTGCCTTGGGTAGATAAACTGGGAAAGAAGTACCGTAAGCACTTAAAAGCACTTGTAATCATACACACAGCTATAATACAACATGATCAACCACATATTTATTCACAATCACGTTAAAATGCCCTAGTTATTTGGTAAAAGCACTTTCTCCGTTAAGTATACCTTAGTTTAAACCAGACCACTGAGCTGATTAACAGGTCTCCTAGGGCTGGCCCGAAGGATTAGACTTATTTTACGTGGCTAAGAACCAACTGGTTACCTACAGCTTATTGTGTTAGTTAGTTATAAATGATTTGTTTAACCAGACCTCTGAACTCTTTTAGGGTTCTTCTCGGGCTGGGAGCACTTATTGTGGAATCCGAACCACATTATAGCGAGAAATGAATTTCTGTCACCAGAAATAAATTGCTCTAATTCTTCATTGGCCGGACTCGAACTCTGGCCTAGCAGAGTGCTAGCCGAGAACTCTACCGACTCGTCCAACGAGGAACTACTTTCTTCGTCAAAGGCCACTTGGAGGAGCAAACAAGAAACCCCATATTTAGCCTTGGGAATTCGACCGAAGCTTGATCAACTGCAACGCCAATATGAGGTAAATGTGCCTCGTTGTAGAACTTCTCAGTTCCAGAGGTACTTTTTTCCTAACACGTTTGGACAGTAAAACAGTCTCCTTGAGGATGTCGTACAACTGGAACTTCGGAAGTTCAAGCGAATATGCAATGCATTACAACTCGAATACTATTCTCCTTGCATATTAAAACTTTTTTTTATCTATCTATTAATTTATTTTCTACTCTTTTAATAAGCGAGACTTCTCCTTTCTGTATTTCCCCTTACTTCCTCTTACTTCTTCCTAATGAACACCATATTCTTTGGAAGCTTGAATTTCCAGTCAATGGCCCTTTGGGCTTGCTGAATATGAATAGGGTTCATCTTCTCAACAACAACAACAACAACAACAACAACAACAACAACAACAACAACAACAATAATAATAATAATAGTAATAATAATAATAATAAAAATAATAATAATAATAATAATAATAATAATAATAATAATAATAATAATAATAATAATAATAATAATAATAATAAAGGTGTTTCCCTTCTTTCGTTGGTAGGCTTTCATCAACAGGCGATCCTGGTGGGGAAAAGTTAAATCAGGATAGGTTATACTTGACGATGAAACATCCCCCCAGATACCTTACACATCTCGAACTCGAATGACCACCGTTTTGATTATACTAAAGAAAATTACACAATACAAAAAAGGATGTTATCGCAGTCGAAATAACTTCAAGGTTTTGTCCAAGGCAATCGACAGTCTCTCACTCTCTTCCTCTCCCTCTCTTTTTTCCTTGAATCCTTAACTATCAAACAAGTTCGGTTAAATTTTAATAACAAGCTGTCATCAACAACTCTGGCAATCGACAAACACACACACTCTCCTCTTGAATCGTTAATCATTAAACAAGGTTGTTACATACACAACATAAACTCTATACTCTGCTCTTTATTCCCCAAACCAGTTAATAAAAGCCTCTTTCCTCATAGGAGTGTGTTGGCCCGGATAGCAATGTTCGTCTCCGTCTTAACATCATAAAAATTTACAACTTAAATCTGTCTTAGAATTATTTAGACAGTTCTGAAGTCACCTTCATACACTAGCGGTTCCAGACAAATTCATGGGGGGCGGGCACCAATTTTCATATATATATATATATATATATATATATATATATATATATATATATATATATATATATATATATATATATATATATATATATATATATATATATATATATATATATATAATATATATGAAAAATAATAAAATAATAATATTGAAGATTTACAGTAGATAATAAAATGAATAAGAAATATTAAAGTGGGGAAAAATAAAAAATCGATTAAATATATATATTATATATATATATATGTGCATATATACTGTATATATATATATATATATATATATATATATATATATATATATATATATATATATATATATATATTTTATATACACATATATAATATATATCTAATCGATGTTTTATTTTTTCCCACTTTTATATTTCTTATTCATTTTATTATTATCTACTGTAAATCTTCAATATTATTATTTTATTATTTTTCATGGGGGAGGGGAACCGTGCCCGGGTGGCCCCCCGCCCTGGATCCGCTGGTGCCTTCGCAACCTCTCCTTCAATGACGTCACGGCAGAAATAACAAGGAAAAAGAAAGGAGATCTCTCCTTCACTTAGAAACAACCACCAGGGATACTGGGACGGAGGCAAGTTGCGTTTACGGGGAAAATTAGAGACTTCATCTTTCAGCAACTTTCGACATTCTTGTGTTACGGCATTACAACACCTTCAAAAAAGTTAAAAGACTTTTTTTTCGTGTCTGTCTGTCCCTCGGACCCTATTTCAGATACTGCGAAGGGAAAATTTTCTCTCTCTCAATCTCTCTCTCTTTCAACGCCTTGTAACTGTGCCGTAAATTTATACACTTAAAAGTTAGTTAATCGTAAGGGTAGATCCTAAGAGTAATATAAATCCACAATTACAGAGTAAACTGTATTAATAAAAATCCACAATTATAGAGTAAACTGTATTAATAAAAATCCACAATTACAGAGTAAACTCTTCATAAAAATCCACAATTATGGAGTAAATTTTACTAATAACAACCCACAATTATAGAGTAAATTGTAATAAAAATCCGCAATTATAGTAACTTTATTAATGAAAATCCACAATTATAGAGTAAACTGTATTAATAAAAATCCGCAATTACAGAGTAAACTGTATTAACAAAAATCCACAATTACAGAGTAAACTGTACTACTGTGTAATAGATTTTACTACACAGCAATACAATTTACTCTACAACTGTGGATTTTATTACACAACTGCTTTTCACGAGATTGTGAATTTCTCAGCAAGATACCAAGCGTTAGTGAAACCTGCAAAAACGACCCTTGGCAACTCTGTGCAAGCGGCAGTGGATCCCGATGACGCCCAAAAGCCTAAAAGAGATTCAGAGCAGCCAAGTAACGACTCTCTCTGTGATCTGATGACGTCACCTCCGTCAGGAATGACGTCATACACCCCTCGCTGAGAACGGCAGGTCTTCGGGTCGAAGGCGACGTCGCCAGGCAATGAAAAGGGGAAACCAGGCAAAGTTTTTCGCCTCCGCCTTGACTTTATTATAAGGCCTAAGTCACTTCTGACAACACAGGAATGAGAAGTTTTGACATTTACTTTTCTCTCTCTCTCTCTCTCTCTCTCTCTCTCTCTCTCTCTCTCTCTCTCTCTCTCTCTCTCTCTCTCTCTTATACTTCGTCAAAAAAAAAAGGTCTCGTCTTCATATCTAAATCTTTCTTGCATCAGAGAACTCATGCTTTTTTATTACATGATATTATTTAACTTGACTTAGGCGTCTGTCTGTCTGTTAGGGTCAAAACTTGTAACTCAATTTCCGACCTGTTCCCTTCGTCCGGTAGACTTGAAATTTTGCATGGTTACTCAATCCCGGTGACAATGCAACCTTACATTATTATTATTATTATTATTATTATTATTATTATTATTATTATTATTATTATTATTATTATTATTATTATTATTATTATTATTATATTAGGTCAGCAGTGACCTCTAGTAACCCTACAGTGACCTCTACCTCCCAGTATCTCAGGACTTGTATGAAACTCTTCGGATTTTTCATACCTTCTTTGACTCGGTAGCATAAGTTAATAACGCTACTAGTCCATGAGTCAGATACCCAGATTTTGAATCTGACTACCAAACAAAGGGACTAAATGCCATTATGGTTTTCAGTTAGCTTAGTGCCTGAGGTATATGAAAACATGACCAGGACTTTCCAGAAGCCCAGCTAAATACCATTTTGGCGGCCATCTTTAAAGATGGCCGCCATTTTGAGGCAGATTTATCTTTTCTCGGGTAATGATCTGTAACTCTGGTTCAAATAGTCACAGACAAAGCAAATTTTACATCAAACTGTTCAGGATAATATTCCACAGACAGGGAGCATACAATGTTAAGATTAGGTCATCCATACTATGAAATATTCTAGAATACAGATTTGAAAAATCTAAATTTTCACACTTTTCCGGCTGACTTTCTCGATACTTTGAGAGTAAGTCCAATATATATGGCAATGGAATGTTATTCTAATGTAGCACTGACCTTTAGAACCACATGTCACAGTTAATCATCCTTTATTTGAATTGAAATACCATAACCAGTTGTTGCATAATACGAACACACAATATTGAAGTTCACGGGAAAAATCAACGAATACCATCAATTTGTCCATGTTGCTTTTCAAAGACAGATGATTTGTGGTGCCCCATTCATCATCACTATCTGATGAATCCTCCATTATCCTGCTGTACTTCCCCTTCTTCATTTTCCATACTACTGCATGTTTGCAGCTGACAGGCTGCAGTACACTTAAGTCCATTCAAAATACAAGGGCAGTCCGATGGTCGACAAATTCGGACACACTTACATGACATTAAACCCCAATCTACATCTGGGGCTGGGGGAGTAGTCATCCATTGTATTACCAATTTTTGGTCCTAAGACATTTTCCACCCATGGCCTTGATTAGGATCAGGAATATCTAGCCAGTTCTCTAAATATCGCCTCCAGATTGCTGATTGATAGTTTGCCTGAAGTGTGTGCTGAACTAAAGTATTCTGGCCTGGTGGTAGTTACCCAGAATCTACATCTCTTTTACGGCTTCGAAACATCTCATATCTTAATTCATCAACCTTTGGCAATTTTGTTTGTCTACAGTACAGCTGACAGGTAAACTCCTCTATAATGTCCAGCGCCTCATTAGAAAGTTCCCGGTTGGCTCCAAGTTTGGAAAATGCTGTCCTGTACTTTTCATTTGAGCAACTAGGCTACCCTCAATGCTTCTAGTTTTCCTTGTCCTGCAAATGCACTGACGGTGTCACATCCAGTCCATGAGTGCAGACCCAATAAAGCACAGCAAATTTCATCCCCAAGTGCTGCAGCCAATTTGCTGATGTCAACAAGCCTAACACGAGATTTGGGGCCTCTTCTAATGAAGAGTTTGCAGTTACCCAATTTGCTGAAACCAAGGCAAATCACAAAAACGTCTGCATCATCAGTTACACAAACCACAGAGGGATAGTTTTCAGCAGCATGTTTGGCATGCAGCAGTAGACGTGTATCCGCTTCTTCATGGTTTGATGTTAGGTCATGAACTATTTGCCAGTCATTCTTTGTTAGTCTGAAACACGTATCCCCAGATGTCACTAACAAAACCTTGTCTCCTAGTGTTTGTCTCTATCTTTTCATCCTTCCCCATCCTTCCAGCTTTCTGCCAAGAACTTAGCAAGATTACCCTTACTTTCTGAGCAAGCCAGCAGTCGCCTCCAATTTTTTATTTTGTGACCTGGCCTAATTTGGCTGAATACTACACCTTCATGTGAACCACGATTCTCACGCTCAGCTGTTTGAATAGATTGATCTCTGTATAAATCAAATACAACATCAATTCTGGAACTTGTCTGGCCATGGTGCAGCATCTGTTTCAATATAACATCGGACAGCTCATCAAAAGTACGACTCTCACCGCTAACTTTTTGAATGACCGCCATTGCATCAATAACTGTGGCATACTGCCAGGTATGACCTCAGCAGGTGATACCTTACTCTCCAAGTGTTTGGCTAAAACAGCTTTGTTGGTCTTTTTCATCACACCATCAGTACCTGCCAGTGACCAAGGTCAAGGCCCCAGAGGGTGACTAAGGACATCAAGCATGCCCAATTTGCGGTTCTGTGCTATGAGAATCATGTTCCCAAATACCCGACGGTCAGCTTTTAGAACAATATCCTTCTTTGTACCATTTACTGTCTTCTTTTTCATGTTCTGAAATGTTTTCAGCTTAAGTTTTTTGATGGGGTCATAAAAACCTTCTCCATTTTGCAGTCGCTGTCTTTGAAAATTCTGGTATGCTGCTTCTCCTTTTTGGTGTGCTGAGAGCGAACCACTGGAAATCTCAGTTGATGCAACTGTTCCAGTGGATATATTAATCAAGTCTGACAGATCTTTTTGAAATAGATTTATCCAATCATTCTCCAACAGATCCACCAACGATGCTACATCAGCTTTATCTCTTTTTATTCGCATCCTTTCCAGGTCGGGATGACTAAGTTTTGAGCCCTGGAAAGAGACTTGTTCACGCAGTTGCCTTAGTACACCTTTTCACACTTTAGATGAGACAAAATCATACAGCTGTTTGACATAATTCATAAATAAATGACAAATCATATAATTAATAGACGCGAAACATATATGATTGAACATTTTAAGAAGACTGAATGACAAAGTCACACTATTCAGTCAAAGTTTAATACCAAATTGACATACCACCAAATCTTTGACATTGTTACAACAGTAAACCGACAAATTACCATATTTGTTTGACAAAAACGGATTAAATTGACAATTAACACAATCGTTAATTATACGTTTCTAACTGTTCAGAAGTGGTTTTCTAGGTAAGGTTAAAAGCTTTTCATGAAAGAGTTGACGTTGTATATGTTTGCTCTACACTCTGCAGGCTTTTCGGAACTTCCTTCTGAAGAGAAGTGCTTATCAGAGCTGTTCTGATTTCTGTGACTAAGCTGTTTTTTTTTTTATCCATGCCACGTAGAAGGTACCAGCGTGTTTCTGATGAAGACCGGGATCGCATAATTACCCGATATGAAGCAGGAGAGGACTTTGTAGCAACCGCTGCAGAACTACAAATTCCAAGAACGACCGCCTACGAAATTGTTCGAAAATATGTTCAGACAGGTGAAAGGAGAGGGCTACGATACAGGAGAGGCCGCCCATCTTTACTTGATGATGAAGCAAAGGACTTCTTAGTGATGTTGGTAGAGGCTACACCCACCATTTCCATTCGTCAACTTCACGATGATTTGTATGAAACTTTTCCAGACAAGCCTAGAGTATGCCATATGACCATATCGCAAGCTTTAGATGGTGAACTTTTAACTTTGAAGCAGGTACATAATGTTCCCATTAACCGCAACTCAGAGCAGATCAAAGCCACTCGTGCAACGTATGCGCACTTTATGTACGAAGACGGTATTCACCAACATCGTATCTATGTGGATGAAACTGGCTACAACTTGTACACGAGCAGGGCATATGGACGAGCTCCTCGGGGACAAAGGGTCAATAGGATTGTTGCAGGGCAGCGTGAGAATAGTGTCACTTTGATCGCTGCCATCTCCAATGTTGCTGGGCTCTTCTACTATGAATTTCACACAACATCTGTGACTAAAGAGGTGTATAGGAATTTCATGACCTCTCTTGATGCTGTGTTGGGTCCCAACCCAGCAGCGGTGTATATGGACAACGCACCTTTTGTCATGCAGGAATCGAGCAAGATCTAGACAGGCGTATTATCAAAAGGATTCCGCCGCACTCGCCTTTTTTGAATCCTATCGAGAATTGCTTCTCTGTTCTCAAGGCGTCTGTTAAACGGTTGCTTAATAACATCGTTGATCGCTGTGATGTGCAAGCTGCACGCAGGCAGGGATTAACCCTAAGAGTGTATAGAGAGCAACTCGTCAAACAAGCAATCAAAGCATCAATTCCTGGCATTGATGCTGCTCTTTGTTCCAGTAACTACCGCCATTCTGATGCATATCTACGGAGATGCATTGCCCGTGAAGATATCTGGGATTAAATTCTACAATTGCAAGTTTAAATATGTTGCTCACGAATTGTTATTAAATAATAAAGTACTGTAATTATGGATACAATATGCGTGAAAAAGGCTATATTTATGATATTGCAAAGTCATTAAAATGTAAAAGTTGTTTTTCAATTATATATATAAACTTTTTGTTAACTGTCAATTAAATAAATTAAATTGTCAAACATTTTGTCTTGTTGTCCTTTTCAAATGTTGTTTGTCATTTAATAGTGTGACAAAACGATTGTCAAACAATTACGATACAATGTCAAAGACTTATCACTCTTTGTCATTTACATATGAATAACTGTCAATAAATATGTTAAAATGTCAAGAACGTTTGTGAATTGTCAATGACTATGGAAACATTGTCCCATCTAAAGTGTGAAATGGTGTACTGTTGCTCGATGTTCTGCAGTCAAATAATACCTGGTAACTGTTCCTGGCTTCAAACTAAAGCCACGTGTTCCACCAGCAGTTTGGGTGTCTTTATTTACTGTCTCCTCGGTGGTTTGACCTACTGCAATTCGTGCAAAAGGATTTGATGACCTGAGCTGGACAGAGAAACCACCATTTTGAAAGTGATCATATAAACCAGGGCAATTGTCGATGAGTCATTTGGGCATAATGTAATGAAAAAAGATACCTTGCATAATTAGTTTTGTCCATTGCAAAGCACCAAAGGATCATTTTGCGAATTGATGACAAATGAAGAGACCAATCACCTTCTCTGTCTGCACTCAACAATCCAAGTAAAATGTCCACCATGTCAACATATGTCATCCAATAGGAAGCAAGTGGGCCCCTGTTGTTCCTCAGTTCTTCTAAATATCCATCAAACAATACTTGTATTCTCTTATACGAGTCACTTTCTAACACAGACTCAAATACAGATGAAGTGATATTCTCATGAAGCTCAAACATTACATGATTGATATTACGCAACACTGGAAGGTCATCTGTGTGACTGTTTTCTACCCAGTCGGGAAAACCAGACCAAGCAAGTCTCATCAATGACTCGTACATCAGCTTATGGAAACGTACAGCACGATTATACTGTCTGCCTTCCAACATTTTGTTCGCTGAACCTTCAGCAATCACTCCAGATTCCACAGCTAAATCACGAAGTCCTGCATCCCCAAACATTTTGCCAATTGTTGACATTAAATTGCAAATAGTGTGGAAATTACCCATCATTAAAACAACACCACTACACTTCTCTGGGTTTTTCCATGCTATTTCTGTTGCTTTTGCAAATAAGGCCTGATCAAGGACAACTGCAATATTTTGAAGATGAAGTGATGATTGAATGACTTTAGACTGATTCAATTAATAATCATATGTATTGAATACAGACCTCTTGTTTATGCATTGCTGGGAATAATATGAATAATATAAAATATTCTATACGGATTACTTGAAGGAAATAAACCTTACTCCTTCAATTCATCAGTGACAAATTAATCTGGAAAATATAAAAGTTAGATATGGGGGAATAGTCGAAGATGTTGTGCAAAAACGGTTGAAAAACACAATTTTACGCCCATATTTACTGCTTTTTATATTTTGAAATGTGATTTATACCATTAAATGGTGGGAGCCATGATAAAATATGTTTATTCTCAATAATTAGAGGCTTGTTAAAGTCACATACTAGTAAACATGTAAAAAATAAACGATTTACCTAATAATTCATGCATGATTCGAAAAATCGACAAAAAAAAAAATATTTTTTTTTCTGTAATTTTATGAATGAAACAAAATAATTAGAAAAGCCAGACATATTATGATTTAATTGATGTGTATTCTTATTTTGAATAACTGGGATGTAATAAAATGGGACTGTGATAAATTGATTCAGTTCAAGGTATTTTTTTCTGAGATATAGTATATTTGCTGTAAAATGGCATCCATTTTTCAAAATAGCCGCCCAAATGCTATTTAGCTGGGAATCTGGGAAGTCCTGGTCTTGATTCCAGTTACAATCATAAATCAGTTACAAAATCTGTTAAAACTAAAAAGTATAAAATAAAAAAAAGCAAAAAAAAAAATTTTAAAACACGCTTTTATTAAAATGCCCTAAAAATTAAGAAAATAATTGAGACACCAGGATTTTCTTATAACTAATCATGTCTACACAAACAAAAGCGTGGACGCCAAACATGGAAGGAGATGCTACAAGAAATAAAAAAATTATTTCTTTCTTTAATTGTAGCATTTCCTTCCATATCTGACGCCCACGCTTTTATTTTTGTAGGCACGATTAATTGTAAGAAAATCCTAGTGTGTCTCAATTATTTTTTTACTTTTTAGTGCATTTTAATAAAAGCGTGTTTTAAATTTTTTTCATTTTTTTTATTTTGTCTTCATGTCTTTATTCAGAAATCTCAAAATAAATGCTCTCTCTCTCTCTCTCTCTCTCTTCGTCAGAACAAAGTCTCGTCTTTATGTCTAAATCTCTCTTGCATGTCTTCTTGTCTCTATTCAAAACTCTCTAGAGAAATGTTCGCTCTCTCTCTCTCTCTCTCTACGTCAAAACATAGTCTTGTCTTTCTTTATTATGTCTAAATCTCTTTTGTATCAGAGAACTCATTTTGTCTACTTGTCCCTATTTAGAAATCTCACAAGAAATGTTATATATATCTCTCTCTCTAAGTACCTCGTCAAAACAAAATCTCGGCTTTAGGCCTCTACAGTAAAAAAAAAATCTCAAAATCTCTTGTATCACAGGACTCATTTTGTCTTAATGTCTCTATTCTAAAATCTCATAAGAAACCTCTCTCTCTCTCTCTCTCTCTCTCTCTCTCTCTCTCTCTCTCTCTCTCTCTCTCTCTCTCTCTCTCTCTCTCTCTCGTCTTTATGTCTCTACAGTTAAAAATCTCAAAACTCTCTCTTGCGTCAGTGGACTCACTTTGTCTTAATGTCTTTATTCAGAAACCTCAAAATAAATGTTCTCTCTCTCTCTCTCTTTCTCTCTCTCTCTCTCTCTCTCTTCAAAGAGAGTGAATTACTTCGTTGAAGAACAATTGTATTATTTCTCACCGAAAACTTTCAAAATAGTACTGTGCACGATAACAAACCCTTCAGACGAATTCATATTATTATTGTTATTGTTATCATTCATCAATACGTAAAGACAAGAGAAGAAAAAACAGATGACTAAACAAAAGTAACCCTACAGACTGACCCCATTACTTCAACTGATAAAGCCAATAGACGTCATACCAGTATCTCAACGAGTGTCAATAAATGCTATACCACCAGCTGGATTCGGAGCTTATTGTTTGTGGTGCAGATACCACCAACGCGGCCAAAACTACTTGACTGATCGGTTAAATTGAACTTGGCAACTGCCAGGAAGGCGTGTTAATGAGCCATTTGAGGTTATAAACTAAAGCTGGTATCGAGACTGACTATAAGGGATATGCTAACTGCAGGTTTTTTTTAAAGCTTCTAAAACAAAACTCTAGCCAAGTTGGGTCACAATGAGACAAAGAATCCAACAGCAAAGATACAAGTTAAATATTCACGGAAAAAGGTGGAAGGCAAAGAACTCCATACTGTGCTTGAAACCCTTATGTTAACCTTAAGTTTTCATGAGAGGGCCGTTTGCAAGGACAAACTGATGGCGATCTCTCAATATTGTTGCACCTTGTTAATCATAAATATAGAACGCAGTCTTCGTATCTCCACAGCTCTCATGCTTCTAATTCTTTAACACTACCGTATACTATGCAAATAATTCCTCTTTGCCTTTTCTGAAATATTCCCTTTCCATATCAGAGGAATAAAAGATTTAAGCCAAAGGCCAAGCGCTGGGACCTATGAGGCCATTCAGCGCCGAAAGGAAACTTGAGAGTACAGGAGGTTAGAGAGGTGTAAAAGGAGGAAAACCTCGCAGTTGCACTACGAAAAAGTTGTTAGGAGAGGGAGGAAAGTAACATGGACGAAAGAGAATATGAACGGAGGTACAGCAAAAAGAATTAAAGAGGTTGCAGCTATGGGCCGAAGGGACGCTGCAAAGAACCTTGTACAGTGCACCGCGTGAGGTGCACTGATGGCACTAACCCCCTACGGGGTTTCCATATAAGAGAGGTGGCTCAACAATCCGTTCATACATCCCAACTTTGGCTGCAAGAGAGAGACCCTGCTGCCACCCTTGCTTGCTTCACTTATTCTGAGACTCGCCTCTTCTCTCAAATACTTACGTGACTCAACCTATTTTGTTCTTTCACCATTTACAGTAATATTTCCTGGTCCATCTTCTTAGTTTCCAGTTCCTCATACTTACTCGCAACTTTGTTCTCCTGCAAGCAACTTCAAACGCTTTCACTCACCCCTGCAGTTTGGTTTCACTATCCCCAACAGTGTGTGTCGTCTTCAAACAGCAGCCATTCCACACTCCCCTTACGACGTTTTTCTTATCTCAACTCAACATCTACATCAACTGCCTTTTCTTTAACTTCTAAGAGCATTCCATGCACAAAGACATCAAGCAATCTTGGAAACATAAAACACTAATTTCATCCCAAACCAGTGTCTTTCCCCAATGAATATTTAAAAACAACCCTCTTTTCCGTTATATAAATTTTCAGTCGAAATCAATCATATATACTCAGTATCTTCCAGAATCCATGTCTACCGATTTTGATTGAGCTTCTTCGAAGCCCTTGTATGCCATATACATATATATTTTCCTTTTTATTTCGAACATCTCACAGATCTTTTTATTACAAGCATTTGACCCATACCACCTTTCTTGTCTAAGCCACCAAATAGGTGCACTAAGTAACTTTATGCCCTACAATTCTTAGAGACACTATTGCATTTTCCCTTACAAAATAGGACAAGCATTCCCCTTACCCCTTTCTGCAAAAGCTTTCCCTCATTCAGGCACAACTTACACATTTCGGTCGGTCGCTCAATCACAATTTCAAACCTGTATCCCACCATCTTTCTGTAACCTCAACAACTATTTGTAGTTTCTAGTCTTCAACCTCTTGACTGTGCCACTAAGTTCTCAACAGATACGTCCACAAGTATTTTCATCCTAGATAACGCAATACTGAGAGAAAATATAGTTACGTTGTGATCGAAGACGCATCCTGATATTAGGTAACCTACAGTCATATTGAAAGTTACATGGATTAGAGAGAGAGAGAGAGAGTTAGTTACGTAGGAAAGTATGTATATAAGAAATGAGGGCAGTGGAAAGAGACTGGTATATAAAAACATCTTTATTTATGCCGACGTTTTAAGACAACTAGTCTCATTTTCAAGGCTGCAATAAAAGAATCAATGTTGTGAATTATAAACATATATCAAATGCACAGAAATCTTTTATAAAAAAAAAAAACATTTGTACATAAGTATAAATTAAGCATTGCTGGAGGTACCAACCTATACAGAAGGGAGGAGGATTGCGACTGGAAGATGATTAAGCGAAAAGCAACGAAACCGGCTACGACACCTAGAGAATAGAGAGGTGGAAGAGTTTTGGGCGTTCAACAATGGAACTCTCTGTCTAATAATCAGCGATTCCAGAGCAGAGAGTGCTAGCTCGGCAGAGGCCCTTGCAATGATTTTAAACTGATCCTATTCAATGTTATTGCCACATTTTTTGGCATGTTCTCTCACATATGAAAATTCGGGATTACTCAGTTTATCGCCCGTTCGATAGCTCACACCTTTGTGAGAATCGGTGTGTCCCCTGAGAAGTCTTTGAATGCAACCCATGTAAGTTACAGTTCCTTCTTGGACGGGTTGGTATCGTTCTCGGATAGCACTCTGCTAGGCCCGAGTTCGATTCTCCGACCGGCCAATGAAGAATTAGAGAAATTTACTTCTGGTGATAGAAATTCCTTTCTCGTTATAACGTGGTTCGAATTCCACAATAGGCTGTAGGTCCCGTTGCTAGGTAAACAACTGGTTCTTAGCCAAGTAAAATAAATCTAATCAGCTCAGTGCTCTGGTTAAACTAAGGTATACTTAACTTTTTCATGTAAGTTACTCGATAACACCGAGGACAACCGTAATGATATATCACCCCAGACGTCATAAGGTCGCTCTAACGGTCTTTAGTATTGCATAAAAGAACCAGTCTTCAGAGGATTCTTTGGAATTTGATTAATTTTTACGGCTCCGTATGTTTAGAAATAATTTGAGAGAGCTTTTGGCTAAAAAGTTTCATCATGTAAAAATGGAACACTGGCACAGATTTGAAGTGTGGGAACAATTGGAATTTTATACTTTGGCATAAAGTTGCTGTTTAATATTTTCCGCACATATGGTAAAAATAAGTTGGATGGAAAACAATTGTTGGTAAAAAAACCGTGTATGAATTGTATTTCCTTATTAAAAGCATGCTAGTTCGAGGATAAATGGGAAGCTCTATGTAAGAGTAGACAAGGCATTTAATTTAAAAGTACAACACAACTACTAAACAAGTTGGATCCTAAACCAGTAAAGTGGTTTTCCTCCAAATACTCGTGTTAAAACAATCTACTTCCTACATGTTCAAGAATGCCATTCTCCCTCAAGACTCAGACCTAGTTATGGCCAGCTTAGATGTCGAGTCTATTCACAAATGTTCCTATTGAAGAGACCATCAACATTATTTTATGGATAAATTATTTCCGGACCCTAATACCTTATTCCATAATTTCAACTCGGATGAATTTAGAAGATTTCTTGAACTAGCCGTGCTGGACAATGCCTTTATTTTTAACAACACTGCTTTTCAACAAATGATGTTATGGCGATGGGTTCCTCTCTGGGCCCCACGATGGCAAATATTTTTATGTCACTTCGAGGAGCAACTGCTGGACAGCAACCCCCGCCCCCCGCCCCCTCTGAGTATCTACCGTTTATTCTAGAAAAATATGCAGTGATACTTTTACCTGGTTTAGATCTCGGTCTGATGCTGAAACTGTCCTCGATCTCGCAAACAATAGACATCCGGATATAAAAGTTAGTATCGAAGTTGAACAGGGTAATAAGTTACCCTTTTTAGATGCTTCAGTCTCACAAGAATTAGGTTGTTTTAACACGAGGATTTGGAGGAAACCTACTTTTACTGGTTTAGTTCCTCCTCGAACGGGTCGGTATCGTACTCGGTTAGCACTCTGCTGGGCCCGAGTTCGAGTCTCCGGCCGGCCAATGAAGAATTAGAGGAATTTATTTCTGGTGATAAAAATTCATTTCTCGGTATAATGTGGTTTGGATTCCACAATAAGCTGTAGGTCCCGTTGCTAGGTAACCAATTGGTTATTAGCCACGTAAACTAAGTCTAATCCTTCGGGCCAGCCCTTTCTAAGAGAGCTGTTAACCAGCTCAGTGGTCTGGTTAAACTAAGGTATACTTTACTAGCTTAGTATCCAACTTCTATAGTAGCCGTTTTTTTTTTTAAATGCCCTGTATACTCTTCTATATAGAACTTCCCATTTATACTCGAACTGGCATGTTTTTAATAAGGAAATACAATCCTTACACAGGTTTTTTACCTACAATTGTTTTCCATCCAACTTATTTTTTCAATACGTGCGGAAAATATTAAACAGCAACTTTATGCCAAAGTTTAAAATTAGAACTGTTCCCAAACTTCAAATCTGTAACAGTGTTCCATTTTTCCATGATAAATCTTATAGCCAAAAGCTCTCTCAAATTATTTCCAAACATTATGAAGCCGTAAAAATTAATCTAATTCCAAAGAACCATCTGAAGGTTGCTTCTTTATTTCTGAAGATTGGTTCTTTATTCAATACTAAAGACCGTTTAAGCAACCTCATGACGTCAGGGGTGATATATAATTACACTGTGTTCTCGAGGAATTTACGTGGGTGGGTTGCACTCAAAAGACTTCTCAAGGGACGCCCCGATTCTCACAAAGGTGTGAGCTATCGAACAGGTAAAGTGAGAAACCCCGAATTTTCAAATGTCAGAGAGCATGCCAAAAAATGTGGCAATAACGCTGAATAGGTTCAATTTAAAACATTACAAGGGTCTCTTCCGAGCTACCACTCCCTATTCTGGAACCGCTGATTATTAAACTGACAGTTCCATTGTTGAATGCCCAAAACTCCTCCACCTCTCTACTCTCTACCTGACGTAGCCGGTTTCGTCGCTTTTCACTTACCTTCTGGTCGCCCTCCTTCTCCCTACTGTATAGGTTGGTACTGTACGTATGTTCCTCCAGCAATGCTTGATTTATCCTTATGTACAAATGTTCTCAATAAAAAAAAAAGATTTCTGCGCAATTTATATGTATTTATAATTCATAATATTTATTCTTTTATTGCAGCCTTGAAAATGAGACTAGTTGTCCTGAAACGTCGGCACAAGGAGAGTTGTTTTTATGTACCAGTCTGTTTCCACTGCTCTCATTTCTTGATATGTCTGACTGGTTAGCAGCTGATATATATATACAGTGTATATATATATATATATATATATATATATATATATATATATATATATATATATATACATATACATATATACACATATATATACATATACATATATATACACATATACATATATACAGTATATATACATACACACACACACACACACATATATTATATATATATATATATATATATATATATATATATATATATATATATATATATATATATATATATATATATATATATATATATATATTATATTTATATATATATTATATATATATACACACATATATACATATAAACAATATATATATATATATATATATATATATATATACATATATACATATATACAGTATATATACATACATATATATATAATGTATATATAATGTATATATATATTAGTCACGACTTAACAACCTTCTTAACTTTTTGTACAAAGGCAGGCTCTTTCTAATTTTGACTAAAGCCGTTACATAAAGAAAAAAAAACTTAATATTTAGGACTCGATAACCAGCCACAACATGACATTACTGAAGTAATCAATAATGGCAAAGGACAGAGAGGGAGTATGATACAAAAAAGAATATATAAACATTTATTTAAAAAAAAATTAATTGAATAACAGTTGACATAAGTATCAGGCCACTGTAGCGAGAACTGAATACCCTTTTGCAACTGAATGCTGCCGCAGCTCTAAAAATGGAGGACACTTGCTAATTCCAATACTTAACTCCTTGAGAGGTCTTATAAATGGGGTTGCAGTTGCAGTTGCAGTTGCAGTAGCAGCAGCAGCAGCGAGGGTCCAAGGTGATGAAAAATGAAGGTCCTTTAAAGGCTGATATCCTTTCCCGAGTTTGTCATGTGTCAATCGTAGATGAACTGATGTTCCAATCGTCCAGCTGAGGAACATAGGTGGTCCTGGGAATGCGATGAAACCGTGGCTGCACCTCGAAGTCCAAAGTCGATGCATTAGCAGATGGAGAATGTCGAAAGGGCGTGACAGTAGCAATGCGTAGAAAACTCCACAAGCAGACGGTGGTGGTGAGTAAAATAAGACAAAACAAACACACCATTGCAGCGATCCTGGGGGAATCTGCTACCCTCAATAGATAGATTCCTCTCTTTAGCATTCAGAGGATCACTGACCCCGCGAACTTATGCTAGTTCCGAATATCTCTCTCCTTGCCTCCACGTCACCATGTGAAGGAAAAAATCATTGGATTAGAACTATCCTCCTTAACTACCGCGAAACACTCGAACAAGCAAACAGCACCCAATTACCAACAAGCAGTAATCATACCGACTGCTTGACCTGAAAATAAAATTAAAAATAAATAAATAAATAAATAAACGAACGAAAATATTTTCGGGCGTGATAAAAAAAAAAAATTATATATATATATATATATATATATATATATATATATATATATATATATATATATATATATATATATATATATATATATATATATATATATATATTTTATACATAATACATATATAAAATATATATATATATATACACATACATACATATACATATATATAGATATATATATACACACACACATATATATATATATATATATATATATATATATATATATATATATATATATATATATATATATATATATGCATGCCATTTCCTCTAAGATAAGACGGTTCTAGAGAAAAACACACTGCCACTGCCACAATCAAACTTTAAATGCTGCATCATGGATTAAGCACTGTGCAGTAAAACTTTCACAGCCGCTTCATACACCCACACAAATGACTATCTACGTGTCGAACCAACCTACACACGCAACGCACTATTCACTCCGTTAAGTCCCTCCTTAAGGAATCTAACATTAAGGCAAATGGCCAGGCGCTGGGACCTACGAGGTCATTCAGCGCTGAAAGGGAAACTGTGAGAGCTAAACGGTTTTAAAAGTGAAACAGGAGAAAACCTCAAAGCAGTGGCACTATGACACAATTGTTAGGAGAGGGTGAAAGTAAGATGGAAGAAACATGATATGAACGGAGGTGCAGTAAAAGGAATGAAAGGGGTTGCAGCTATGGCCAAAGGGACGCTGTAAAGAACCTTTTTCAGCCAGATGCACTACGAAAACGTTTCACCTCAAAAGATTTAACTTTTCTTCTTTTATTTCTTTCGACATCCAAACTTGATTCCCATAAAGGAGACTTGGCTCAATAGTCCTTCATACATTCCCACCTTGGCTTTTATAGACGAATCATGTATTTTCCCCTAAATATTTGAGTGAAATAATCAAGGAACCGTTGGGGAACCATGCTGCAAAATTAATTAATAACGGATAAAAAAATTATTAAATATAAGTATAATAAACCTACAAAAAATTCAACTTTTTTATATTTACAAGTGAAAAGAAGAAGAAGAAGAAGAAGAAGAAGAAGAAGAAGAAGAAGAAGAAGAAGAAGAAGAAGAAGAAGAAAAGGGAATGTCTGTCTCGAAAAAGTTTATATGTTGTTTAACATGTTCCAGGAAAACCCAAAAATAGTTCTGGTCGTTCCGCCGACTGATTTCGGGTCCGAGGAAGTCTGGGCGGTCCTAAAATATTTCTTTCCTTTTTTTCGCCCTTTTTTCTTACAATTCCTTGACACACGTCAGTTTATTTCCGATTTATTACGTTTTAATGTCTATTTATCTCTCTCCCTACACACACACACACACACACACACACACACACACACACACACACACACACATATATATATATATATATATATATATATATATATATATATATATATATATATATATATATATATATATATATCATACATTACTTATCACCAGATATCAAACTTGGGATACAGTATGACAGATCTCAGTCTCCCCCATCTTTTATCTGGACCACGGCCTGGAATGAGCACATAAATCACTGCTTACAGTTCACCATTCTAAAAAATTATTTGCAGCCTTTACCTGGCTTTCTGCCTTCTTATTTGAAATCCTTCGTCATAGGGTCTCTTTTTACTTAGCTATCCAACTCCTTAAGCTCTACGTTGATCTCATGTTCACCTCTATTTTTAGATGAAATCCTTGTGAAAATCTAGCAGTCAGGTTCAAGTATATAATAATAATAATAATAATAATAATAATAATAATAAATAATAATAATAATAATAATAATAATAATAATAATAATAATAAAAAATGATTAAAAAATACTCATATTAGCATGAGTCTTAAAATGGAGAAGCAAATCCACAGTTATGTATATGTACATAAGATAAATCTGTACAGATAGCTTTCGGGAACTTGTTCGGTTCCCCTTTTCAGATTGAAAAGGGGAGCCGAACAAGTTCCCGAAATCTATCTGTAGAGATTTATCTTTAAATATATGTACATATACATAACTGTGGATTTACTTCTCCAATAATAATAATAATAATAATAATAATAATAATAATAATAATAATAATAATAATAATAATAATAATAATAATAATAATAATAATAAAAACAAATCCACAGTTATGTATGGGTACATATATTCAAAAATAAATCTCTGCAGAGAGCTTTCGGGAATCTGTTCGATTCCCCTTTTCAGATTCCCGCGAGCTCTCTGCAGAGATTCATTTTTAAATGAGCGTACCCATGCGTAACTGGATTTGTTCCTCCATTTCAACAATCATGCTGCGACCTACGAGGTCATTCGGCGCTGAAACGGAAAATGACAGGAAGAAGGTTTGAAAGGTGTAACAGGAGGAAAATCTCGCAGTTGCACTATGAATCAATTGTTAGGAGAGGGTGGGAGTAAGATGAGAGAAAGAGAATGTGAAAGGAGGTAGAGTAAATGGAATGAAAGAGGCTGCAGCTAGGGGCCGAAGGGACACTGCAAAGAACCTTAAGTAATGCCTACAGTGCACCGCATGTGGTGCACTAACGGCTCTATCCCCCTATGGGGGGAATGAGAGATGGCTCTGGTGAATATTTAAGGACCGGGATCTTCACTCCGACGTTAATTTATCTTTTTTTTTTTTCTAACAACTAATCTCTTCTTTCTCTATTTCCTATTATCTTCAGTAATTTCTCTCAAAAGAATACCATATTTTTTGGAAGTTTGAAGTTCAATTCAATGGCCCTTGTAGGCTTGTTCCATATGTACAGGGGTTTGTCTTCTGAATAATAATAATAATAATAATAATAATAATAATAATAATAATAATAATAATAATAATAATAATAATAATAATAATAACAATAATCTAAAGTTAAGTGCACGAATGCGCTGTTTTTCTGTTCCCATTTTTTGGATGAATTCATGGTAAGTTATTAACTTTTTTTGGACCGAACCTAACATTAATGTCTGCTATTAATAATAATAATAATAATAATAATAATAATAATAATAGTAATAATAAAATAAGAGGAAGCATCCTAACGACAGGCCAACTCCCAGCTATCAAAACAAAGGACCCCATTGTCACAAGAAATAAAAAATTCTCCCAGTCTTAGTAAGCCGAATTTCGCCGAAACTCTGATGGAGAGATATTTCTGGGAACCGTTGTCAGGTGGAGCTGTTCCCATTATCCTTAGTCCGCTTGAGATTTAAAAACATAAAAAAGAAAAAAAGGTTTCAGCAAATTATTTGGTATGATACTGCTTCTACATTTCAAACGTCTCTGATAACCTTTCCTGGTGACGAGTATGCTGCGTGTGTGTGTGTGTATGCGCGTGTATATGTATGTGTGTATATATATATATATATATATATATATATATATATATATATATATATATATATATATATATTATATGTGTATATTTGTGTATATATATATATATATATATATATATATATATATATATATATATGTAAGCTGTATGTATATATATTTATATATATGTATATATATTTATATATATGTATATATATACATATATATATATACATTCATATATATATATATATATATATATATATATATATATATATATATATATATATATATATATATATATATATATAAGGCGCTCAGAAGAATATTAGGAATTAACTGGAGGGATCGGATATCAAATAACAGAATTAGAGAAGTAACGAGAGTGCAGCCAGTCGATGAGTATGTTAGGTTCTCACGCTGGAAGTGGCTAGGCCATGTGTACAGAAGACAGGGAATAGTACGAGATACACCAGGGTGGGTTGCCCTTGGTAGAAGAGATAGAGGTAGGCCAACGGAGAGTGGTTGAGAACACTGAGACGGGAAGCAGGCGATGAGTACTAAGGAGATCTTGAGGAGTTATCCCAGGACAGAATGTGGTGTCGAGTTCATCGGGGCCTTATGCACCCCCGTGGGTGCCACAGGAAATTATTAATTGACTGTATATATATATATATTATATATATATATATATATATATATATATATATATATATATATATATATATATATATATATATGCCTTTTTGTCATTAAAGGAGGAAGGTTTTACCCTGCCGGCTTTTCAGCAATTATCTATGGAGTGAGGCTGCTAGCCCTATGCACTGCTTCAAAGAATGCTCAAGATTCAATGTTGTCTGGCTTTAATTGGCTGCCGCCCATCCAAGGACTAACCAGACCCCAGGTTGCAGAACTTCGCCGTTAGGATAACGGGCGGTATAATTAACGTGTTACCGCCACCCACATGCACACACGGACGCACATGCATATTTACGTGTGTGTGTGTGTGTGTGTGTGTGTGTGTGTGTGTGTGTGTGTGTGTGTGTGTGTGTGTGTGTGTGTGTGTGTGTGAGAGAGAGAGAGAGAGAGAGAGAGAGAGAGAGAGAGAGAGAGAGAGAGAGAGAGAGAGAGAGAGAGAGAGAGAAAAAAGTACATCTTAGTTTAACCAGACTACTGAGCTGATTGACAGCTCTCATAGGGCTGGCCCGAAGGATTAGATTTATTTTTACGTGGCTACGAACCAAGTGGTTACCTAGCAACGGGACCTACAGCTTATTGTAGAATCCGAACCACATTATAGCGAGAAATGAATTTCTATCACCAGAAACAAATTCCTCTTGTTCTTCACTGGCCGGTCGGAGATTCGAACTCGCGACCAACAGAGTGGTAGCTGGGAACGGAACCCGCTCACCCAGTAAGAACTAGAGAGAGAGAGAGATTTTACCAGAAAATTTCTGCTGAGAAGTTGAACACAATGAAAAAACATTCAGAATATTTTCATCTCACTGAAAACCTGATTATTGAATTGAAACGAATATAGAATGTAGGCCAAAGGCCAAGCACTGGGACCTGCGGGGTCATTCAGCGCTGAAATGGAAATTGCCAGTAAAAGGTTCGAAAGGTGTGACAGGAGGAAAACCTCGCAGTTTCACTATGAATCAATTGTTAGGAGAGGCTGGAAAGTAAGATGGAAGAAAGAGAATATGAAAGGAGGTGCAGTAATAGGAACGAAAGGGGTTGCAGCTAGGGGCCGAATGCACGCTGCAATGAACCACAAGTAATGCCTACAGAGTATCGCATGAGGTGCACTGACGGTACTATCCCCCCTACGGAATGAAGACCTGGGTAATAAAAAAAAATGAAAAAAATAAAAAAAAAAATCAAGAAAAGTAGTTACCTTTCCTTGATTGGGTTACAAACTGAACGGCTTTATTAAATCTACTCTTCATCGAGAGCGGACTCTTTATTCACTTCTTTTCAGTCATCACGAAAGGGTGAAAGTAAACGATGTAAATATTCTATAGAACATCCGTCTCATCAAAATACGAAAGCCGTATTCTTAATCCCATGATGAAAAGGAAAAACGTGGTTTTAGGATGTTCCTTACATTTCCACTTAACAAGGAGCTTACTGTGATTTCAAACAGTATATATGTACGGAGAAGTTTGAGTATATATAAAATCACCTTCCAATACAAAACTTTGAAAAAGAAACACAAGGGACAGACAAAAAAAAAAAAAATAAAAAAATAAAAAAAACCTGGGGGGTTAGCGCCGTCAGTGTACCTCATGCAGTGCTGTAGGCACTACTAAAGATTCTTTGCAGCGTGCTTTCGGCCCCAAGTTACAACCTCTTTCATCCCTTTTACTGTACCCCCTTTCATATTATCTACCTTTCATCTTGCTATCCACCCTCTCCTAACAATTATTTCAAAGCGCCACTGCGAGGTTTTCCTCCTGTTACACCTAGTCTCAATTCCCTTTCTAGCGCTAAATGGCCTCACAGGTCCCAGTGCTTGGCCTTTGGCCTAAACTCTATATTCAATTCCATTACAACATGCAAAAAGGAAGAGATGAGTTATATGTAGTTCCGTGAGGGGATTACGATTTACGTCACACGTTGGGGGGAAGAGGCGTTCACTGGAAGACAGGAAACGGGAAATACTGCAGCATGCAAGATGGGGAATAACTATTCCCGGAAGGAAAGTCCCATCATTTGTTTTGAAAACGCCAAAGGTATTTAGATATACCGAGAATGGTTCATTAGGCTGATAAAGGAACGTGCTATGCCTTCGTAAAACAAAACGTTTGTATGGATCAAAGGTGTTACAGAGTAATGAAGAAATATGGGGACGGAGAACCATCAATAATTCGTCCCTAGTTGGATAACTCGCGTAAGCCATTTTTTCCCCATTCTGAAAAAATGGGCTTCAAAGATTTTGACATTATTCAAAGCTTAATATTACCTAATCTTTGGAGGAAACTTGGTCTGAAAATGTGACAACGCAGACAGCTGAAGTTTTGATATGTTATAACATATAAAAAACTGAGACACTGGCTGGAAAAAAAAAATACACCGAAGTTTCTTCGGCGCAATCGAGTTCTCTGTACATCCAATACAGCGTATAATCAAGGCCACCAAAAATAGATCTATCTTTCGGTAGTCTCGGTATATAATGCTGCATGAGCCGCGGCCCATTTAACTTTAACCACGGCCCGGTGGTGGCTATCCTATATCGTTGCCAGAAGCACGATTATGGCTAACTTTAACATTAAATAAAATAAAATAAAAACTGCTGAGGCTAGAGGGCTGCAATTTGGTATGTTTGATGATTGGTGGGTGGATGATCAACATACCAATTTGCAGCCCTCTAGCCTCAGCAGTTTTTAAGATTTGAGGGCGGACAGAAAAAGTGCGGACAGAATAATGTGCGGACGGACAAACAAAGCCAGCACAATAGTTTTCTTTTCAGAAACTAAAAATGGGATACGCCAGTTCGTCAAAACAGGGACCAATTATAAAAATACACTCACCATGACTGGTCCCTTCTCCTCTACCGTTTATCTTACACCAATGGCATTCCCCAGAGACTGTCCAATGAGCGGGTATCGACCATAACTGCCATAGCATCCAAGTGGAGGGAGACCGCAGAAATATATACCGCCTACAAGATTTCAAAGAATTAAAAGAAAAAAAAAAAAAAAGATTCCGAACACTGTTTAAGTGACTGGTTTTGAATCTCCATTATCATACTTTTCTCCTTTTCACCAGTGCTTGGTTTGAAAGCAAATGCTTATTTTAGTGACCTAGTCCACATGAACTGGACGAAAGCTCTAAAATTATTTGATGTGACTTGACAATAAAATACACATTTGGATTTTACTCTTTTTATGCACAATACGTAAGAACCACATAGTGAAAGTATCTTTCTATCTATTTATACATACCTACATGTATACATACATACATATATATACATATACATGTATATATACGTATGTATATATACATATATATATATATATATATATATATATATATATATATATATATATATATATATATATATATACTGTACATACACACACACACACAAACACACTTAGATAGCCTTTATCCCGAAAACGTTGAAATCAATTCTCCTTCGCAACTAGAATTCTAACGAATACCAGGAAAAAGTCTGAGTTTAATATTTAGCTCGTTGTACCAAGAAGAAAGACAAAAAATTTACTTCAGCTTCTCTGCCGAATTCACATATTATACATCTCTAGCACAGCCGAAATAAACGCATCCTCGTCATGAAGACGTAATGGCAGAAATATACCCATTATCTTTCCTTTTTTGCGCTTTTCGTCTTTCTTCGGACATCACGTCAGCCATCCTAGCCCAGGAGGACCCAGTTGGAATTGGAGTGTTTTTCCAGAGAAGGGACAAGTGTCACAAAAAGATTCCTCTCGGTGCAGCCGAGAGCTCTCGAGTGACGGGCATTTTAACTAACAAAGGTTGTGTGTCCTTCAGCAGATGGTGTGGGTGCGGTCTGCAGGTGTGAGAGATTCATCCTTCTTCAAACAATCTTTTAATAAGCTGTTTTTATTGTTTTCGTGCGTGGCTGTTTATTTTCGGCAGTCTCATTATATTCAACCACTCTCTTCATCACAGCTTCAGGAATTTTTACTGCAAGGTACTTCCTAAGTCCCTGTTATTTGGCGCAAGTAATCATGACAAAATATATTTTCGGAGTCACGAGAACATAAAACTAGCAAATGATCGTCGAAAATAGGTTAGATAAATATATACATATTACATATATATATATATATAATATATATAATTATATATATATATATATATATATATATATATATATATATATATATATATATATATATATATATATATATATATATATATATATATATAACCTGGCCATCAATTAGCAATCAGTTCGTCACCTCAGAATCTTGGGGATATCCTTGTCAACGGAGAATTACAAAACATACACACATTTAATTTCAAATTTCCTACGTTTTCGGAGTTACTTCAAAAACCGGATATTACACTTTGCGGCATTCAACAAAGTTCACATCTGCTCTGAGCTGACAGAGAGAGAGAGAGAGAGAGAGAGAGAGAGAGAGAGAGAGAGAGAGAGAGAGAGAGAGAGAGAGAGAGAGAATCAAAATCAATTTATCAGGGCAAGAAAAAAAAAACGCGAAATTGTAAAAAAGTGAAAAATGACCTTGAGAAGTCAGGCAAAATTCTACGTATTTAGCCGAGAACTTCGAAGTGTTGTTGCATATCATGGAGCAATGATTTCTGATACATTCGGCATATAGCCCTTTGGCATGGTGAAGTTTAATAATCGCCCCAGACGATTGGATATACGTCTATTTACTATTATGATTGTTCGTATCATTAAAAATGTGCACACATTCATCTGAAACACTTAATGTTATTGACATTATTATTCAAATAATCACTCATTCCTGTATTAAAGCGCTAAATAAACAGCTACTGAAAAGAATCGAGCTTTCTGTATAGCGTATAATCAAGGCCACAGAAACAGATCTATCTTTGGGTGATCTCGGTATATTTCTGTATACGCCGAGTCCCATGAAACTTCAGCCTGTCCTATATCGTCGCCAGACGCACGATTATGGCTAACTTGAACATTAAATAAAATCAAAACTACTGAGGATAGAGGGCTGCAATTTGGTATGTTTGACGACTGGAGGGTGGATGATCAACATACCAATTTACAGCCCTCTAGCCCCCTCAGTAGTTTTTAAGATCTGTGGGCGGACAGAAAAAGCCGGCACAGTAGTTTTCTGTTACAGAAAACTAAAAAGGAGATATAAGAAGTATAGCCAATCAATGGTCAAGGTAGGAAATGCACTTATCTATAAAACATAGAAAAAAAGCAGAAAACTAAAGAGGCAAAGGCTCTCTGAAGTACCATATGCAAGTGACTTATTTCTATTTAATCATTATTTTCTTGTCCAGTTTTTTCTCTCTTCTCACAAAATGGCCTCAATTTTTGTAAAAATTTGGTCAGGAAGTTAATGGTCTATTTTCAGCTTATTCTTCGCGAATATCTGCCCAATACAGAAATATTTTCAGCTTATTCTTCGCGAATATCTGCCCAATACAGGAATAATTTCAGCTTAATTCTTCGAGAATCTCTGCCCAATACAGGAATATTTTCAGCTTATTCTTCGAGAATCTCTGCCCAATACAGGAATATTTTCAGCTTATTCTTCGCGAATCTCTGCCCAATACAGGAGTATTTTCAGCCTATTCTTCGCGAATCTCTACTCAATACAGGAATATTTTCAGCTTATCCTTCGCGAATATCTGCTCAATTCAGGAACATTTTCAGCTTATTCTTCGCGAATACCTGCTCAATTCAGGAACATTTTCAGCTTATTCTTCGCGAATATCTGCTCAATACAGGAATATTTTCAGCTTATTCTTTGCGAATATCTGATCAATTCAAAATATTTTCATCTTATTCTTCGCGATTCTCTGCTCAATTCAGGAATATTTTCAGCTTATTCTTTGCGAACATCTGCTCAATTCAGGAATATTTTCAGCTTATTCTTTGCGAACATCTGCTCAATTCAGGAATATTTTCTGCTCATTCTTTGCGAACATCTGCTCAATTCAGGAATATTTTCACCTTACTCTTCGCGAACTCCTGCTCAATTCAGGAATATTTTCACTTTATTCTTCGCGAATATCTGCTCAATTCAGGAATATTTTCAGCTTATTCTTCGCGAATATCTGCTCAATTCAGGAAAATTTTCAGCTTATTCTTCGAGAAATATCTGCTCAATTCAGGAATATTTTCACCTTATTCTTCGCGAACATCTGCTCAATTCCTTATTTTTCGCGAATATCTGCTCAATTCAGGAATATTTTCAGCTAATTATTTGCGAATATCTGCTCAATTCAGGAATATTTTCAACTTTTCTTTGCGAATATCGGCTCAATTCAGGAGTATTTTCAGCTTATTCTTCGCGAACATCTGCTCAATTCAGGAATATTTTCTGCTTATTCCTCGCGAATATCTGCTCAATTCAAGAATATTTTCAGTTTATTCTTCGCGAACTTTTGCTCAACTCAGGAATATTTTCAGCTTATTCTTCGCGAACATCTGCTCAATTTAGGAATATTTTCAGCCTATTCTTCACCAACATCAGCTCACTTCAGGAATATTTTCAGCTTATTCTTCGTCGTGCGCATCTGCTCAATTCAGGAATATTTTCATCTTATTTTTCGCGAACATCTGCTCAATTCAGGAATAATTTCAGCTTATTATTCGAAAATATCTACTCAACTCAGGAATATTTTCGACCTTTCTTTGCGAGTATCTGCTCAATTCAGGAATATTTTCAGCTTATTCTTCGCGAATATCTGTCCAATTCAGGAATATTTTCAGCTTATTTTTCGCGAACATCTGATCAATTCAGGAATATTTTCAGCTTATTCTTCGCGAACATCTGCTCAATTCAGGAGTATTTTCAGCTTATTCTTCGCGAACATCTGCTCAATTTAGGAATATTTTATGCTTATTCTTCGCGAATATCTGCTCAATTCAGGAATATTTTCAGCTTATCCTTCGCAAATATATGCTCACTTCAGGAATATTTCCAGCTTATTCTTCACGAACATCTGCTAAATTCAGGAATATTTTCTCCTTATTCTTCGCGAACATCTGCTCAATTCAGGAGTATTTTCAGCTTATTCTTCGCGAACATCTGCTCAATTTAGGAATATTTTATGCTTATTCTTCGCGAATATCTGCTCAATTCAGGAATATTTTCAGCTTATCCTTCGCAAATATATGCTCACTTCAGGAATATTTCCAGCTTATTCTTCACGAACATCTGCTAAATTCAGGAATATTTTCTCCTTATTCTTCGCGAACATCTGCTCAATTCAGGAATATTTTCACCTTATTCTTCGCGAATATCTGCTCAATTCAGGAATATTTTCAGCTTATCCTTCGCAAATATATGCTCACTTCAGGAATATTTCCAGCTTATTCTTCACGAACATCTGCTAAATTCAGGAATATTTTCACCTTATTCTTCGCGAACATCTGCTCAATTCAGGAATATTTTCAGCCTATTATTCCCGAATATCTGCTCAATTCAGGAATATTTTCAGCTTATTGTTCACGAACATCTCAACTCTGAAGTATTTTCAGCTTATTTTTTCGCGAACATCTGCTCAATTCATGAAGATTTTCAGCTTAATATTCGCGAATATCTGCTCAATTCTGGAACATTTTAATCTTTTCTTTGCGAATATCTGCTCAATTCAGGAATATTTTCAGCTTATTCTCCGCGAACATTTGCTCAATTCAGGAATATTTTCAGCTTATTATTTACGAATATCTGCTCAACACATGACTATGTTCAGCTTATTCTTCGCGAATATCTGCTCAATTCAGGAATATTTTAAGCTTTTTCTTCGCGAGTATCTGCTCAATTCAGGAGTATTTTCAGCTTGATATTCGCGAATAGCTGCTCAATTCAGTAATATTTTCAGCATATTATTCCCGAATATCTACTCAATTCAGTAATATTTTCAGCATATTATTCCCGAATATCTACTCAATTCAGGAGTATTTTCTGCTTAATATTCCCAAATATCTGCTCAATTCAGGAATATCTGCTTAATTCAGGAATATTTTCAGCATATTATTCCCGAAAATCTGCTCAATTCAGTAATATTTTCAGCATATTATTGCCGAATATCTGCTAAATTTAGTAATATTTTCAGCATATTATTCCCGAATATCTGCTCAATTCAGGAATATTTGCTGCGTATTTTTCCCGAATACCTGCTCAATTCAGTAATATTTTCAGCATATTATTCCCGAATACCTGCTCAATTCAGGAATATTTTTAGCATATTATTCCCGAATATCTGCTTCAATCCAGTAATATTTTCAGCATATTATTCCCTAATACCTCCTCAATTCAGGAATATTTTCAGCTTATTATTCCCGAATATCTGCTCAATTCAGGAATATTTTCAGCTTATTATTCCCGAA
>JANJGK010007238.1:0-2500 GCA_039081455.1 Macrobrachium rosenbergii
ACAGGGCTGCAATTTGGTATGTTCGATGATTGGAGGGTGGGTGATCAACATACAATTTGCAGCCTTCTAGCCTCAGTAGTTTTTAAGATCTGAGGGCGGACAGAAAAAGTGCGGACAGAAAAAGTGCGGACGGACAGACAAAACCGGCACAATTAGCTTTCTTTTCAGAAAACTAATTACCCGATATAAAACACAAAAATATAGGACAGTAGCTCTCAAAGATAAAATTCAAGAATAAATAAACAGTTCATTAAGAACAAAAACCTTCAGATGCATCCAGCCACACCTGACCTGACTCTGATTTTGAGGCTTCATTGCTAATCTATCATCAGCAACGTCATAATGTGCTTGTAAAGTTAAATGTGTATTTTGTGAATAACTGGAACACTATTATCGTCACTATTAATATCATTACTGTCCGAGCATCATTAGTTTAGTAATATTACTTTTAATAATCAATACCGCTTCCGTTATCATTAAGATTTTTGTGAATGGTTTTCTGTACCTTGTGAATAAAAAAAAACGTAGCCATACAATCCAAGTCAAGAAATAAATAAAGATTTAGAAAGTAAAATTATTATTATTATTATTATTATTATTATTATTATTATTATTATTATTATTATTATTATTATTATTACAGCCTCACAGTACTGTAAAAAAAAATACATTCCAAGCATCTTCAAGCAATTTCCTTAAACATCAAGTCTTGAAGAAAACTCGAAACAAGGCCTATTGGAGAAGTAAACAGGCCAAAAACTGTCTTTAATTTGGTAGTCACCCAAAGTCGTGAAAGCCAATTGTCAGGATCCATTTGTATTTATGTATGCTGTATGATGACGTATGTATGAATATATATATATATAATATATATATATATATATATATTATATATTATATATATATACTATATATATATATATATACACACACATATATATATATACACGATGTGTATATATATATATATGTGTGTGTGTGTGTGTGTGTGTGTATAAATCATTATGGAAACACGATAGACAGTAGAGAAAAAACATGCAAGCATTGGCCGTTAGAGAGAGAGAGAGAGAGAGAGAGAGAGAGAGGAGAGAGAGAGAGAGAGAGAGAGAGATAAAAATTCACCTATTATTAAATCAGGCAGATCTATAACTACCGGTCATTTCCATAAGCACTATACCCACCCCACCCCACCCCAGTTTCCGACCTCTCGCTTCGGCCCCCTCTTCATCAATGCCCACCCAAATGCCCCAACGGGTATCTTCGATGCCCCTCGAAATCTTTTCTTGACCACTTCATTCAACGGGACCCCTTTCAAAAAAGGGTTAATAGGACCCCTCAATGCCCCTGGACGAAAAATACAAGGGGCTCCAATACCCTCTGCTCTAACGGAACCAACCATGGGCGCCCACCTGAGCAAGGATGCCCCACCCCCGAGACCCACGAGAGGGGAGGGGGTATAGCCCCCCCCTCCCCCCCACTCGGGTATAACGTCTTCAGCACCTCTTCAATCGCCAGCCAAGTGACAGTCAACGGTATTTACCGGATAAGGGATCGACTGATCGCTATTCGATTGCCTGGCACAAATACCCTTCCTATGCCGCAGCACTCTCTCTCTCTCTCTCTCTCTCTCTCTCTCTCTCTCTCTCTCTCTCCTCTCTCTCTCTCTCCACACACATGACCTTTCTCCCAGTAACGCCATGATATTCTTGACACGAAAGTACATATGAAGTTTAGTATGATATATTCTCTCTCTCTCTCTCTCTCTCTCTCTCTCTCTCTCTCTCTCTCTCTCTCTCTCTCTCTCTCTCTCCACACACATGCATGACCTTTCTCCCACGTAACGCCATGATATTCTTGACACGAAAGTATATATGAAGTTAGTATGATATATTCTCTCTCTCTCTCTCTCTCTCTCTCTCTCTCTCTCTCTCTCTCTCTCTCTCTCTCTCTCTCACACATGACCTTTCTCCCTGTAACGCCATGATATTCTTGACAAGAAAGTATATATGAAGTTTAGTATGACATATTCTCATTCTCTCTCTCTCTCTCTCTCTCTCTCTCTCTCTCTCTCTCTCTCTCTCTCTCTCACACATGACCTTTCTCCCTGTAACGCCATGATATTCTTGACACGAAAGTATATATTAAGTTTAGTATGACATATTCTCTCTCTCTCTCTCTCTCTCTCTCTCTCTCTCTCTCTCTCTCTCTCTCTCTCTCTCTCCAGAAACCTTTAATCTCGCTTAATCCATAAGGGTGCTTTGTCTCTTCACATTTTACAAAAACCACAACTTTTATTGCGTTTTTTCTCGACCTTTCCTCGAGGCTCAACAATTCTTTAGAAAAAAAAAAATTATATGCAGCCAATTCCATCGTCTCGGTTTCTCATTTCACCCTTTCATTGTAAAATAATTCATTATTGCTATTATTACAATTATTTTCGTTATGTTAAACAATTTATTCTAATAATTAGTTATTGTATTTATAACTGTTTTTGCTACTA